>JAPDSC010096852.1:311691-346089 GCA_026290005.1 Latrodectus geometricus
ACTTTTCTTATCATAAAGATCATGAAATTGGTCTAGCCTACACTAACCAGAAGAATTAATAGAACAACTTTGATATACCCCCCAAAAATTACACGCCAAATCTGGCACTCCCTATGAACTTTTTAGGGTTGCCGTTTCATATTTTGATGTTACCAATTCAGGTTTTTTCTGCTTTAAGGTTTTTGCTGTTGCCAAATTTAGTATTTTCTTGTATTTTATATAATTTTCTGAGTATTTTTTAAAGTTTTTTTTATGTATTAATTATTTGTATTTAGCGAGAATCAATCTTGGCGAGTAAATAATGGTGCCAAAATCAGGTATTATGGTTGGTGAGGGAAAAAAGTCGCCAAATTTCCAATTTGGGGGGGTATATCAAAGTAGTTCTGAATTAATATATCAATTTTGAAAGAAGTACTCAATCATAACTATGATATATGAGAAATTAGTAAAATGATTGACATATAAATTGGAAATCACATCAAGCTTGTACTAAATCATAAGACTTCACCCATTTTTTATCCCAAACAAATATAATTGTAATGAAAAAAAAAATCATGGCAGATAAATAGCAATATTCATTTCAATCAATAAATTAATGAATAAAACAAGAAAAAAGAGTAGCAAAAATGAATGCATATAAAGCAAATAACTATCTTTTGATAGTAAAATAAATAAATATTTTTTTAATAAGAGCAAAGAAAATACTTTTTTTTTAATAATATCTCTAAATATGAAAATTTTGTAGAAAATAAATAAAATTTTTTTGTTTGTTTTAAATAAAAATCTAAGCATCAAATTTGATGCTTAGAGTAAGCTTTTAAAAGAAAATAAGTACCATAAAAATACTTCTAATATATATTTAAAAGCCAAAGCATGTTTTCTGAAAATATGTGTAGAAATAGAGAATTTTTTAAAATTAAAATATTATTCAAAAAATACATCTTATACAAAACTATTTTTGTACATCACATTTTTGATAAAATAAGATTAATTCTCTATAGCATTATATTTCTTACAAAAGTAGGAACAATTCAATGAATAAAAAAAAGTATTAAATAAAATTATTGGGACGATTTTTCAAATTAATGACAAAGAAAAATATTTAAATAAAAAATAATAAAATCTAAAAATATTTTAATTCATTTAATAAAGAATCATCATACTAATAATACGCTTAACAATTTATTTTATGATAATGTCATGTTCTACATATTAATCCGAATTAACCATGTAGCTTGATAAAATAATTTAATACAAATAAAAATTGAATACTATTTATTACAGACATTATTTAGAATAACAGAAATCTACTTCATTGGGTCACTTATAATTAAGAGGATATTGAAGCTCAAATAACAGATAAATCGTTAGTGGCAAATAATAGATAAATCGTTAGTGTCCCCGACTGTACCTTCAGGCTAAAGGGTTCGGAATACTTGTCTATCACCAAGTACTTGTAATTTTAAATCACTGTCATGTAACAAAATCAAACCTGAGCTGGTATCTTCCTCCTTACATTTATGTCACACCAGTGGAAAGACTTGGAGATTAGAGATTAATGTGAACATGTTCCCAACCCAAAAAAGGAGAATGGGGTTATTCTTCCAATCACTGCTCCCCTTAGTTGATTTTAAGGGAAGCAGCATGTATTACGGAACACTGTGTCTTTAGCTCAAATAATAAAAGAAATTAGAGACTACAATGTTGATAGGGTGCATGCAAGTTAAATTAAATAATATCCCTCCAATAGTTAGGGATTTTGGAAAACAGAATATTAGCTCAATTGTTGATTTAAGCATTTGTTACTGATAGTTGATTTAATCATTTGTTACTGAAATTCTAAATTACAAAGAAATTAATTAACATTCAAACTAATTTACATAGTTATAATCTATTTTAGTATTTAACTCTAGATTTTTTTTTAACAAAAGATATTTTAAATTTAATGTTTTAAAATCTAAGAAAATATAGTTAGCATAATTACCTTTAAGAACAAACTAAAGTACAAGTGTCATACAATCACTTTACCCTGATTTTGCTTTTAGTATATTTTCTTTTTCAAATAAAATTTTGATTCCTACTAAATGGCCACAAGAATATTGAATTTTAACCCTATTTACAGCATTAAGGAGCTTTTTTGGAATGCCTTACTTCAGATAATGATATTTATTCTTTTAAATTTCTCTGCAAGAGTAATTCGAAATAATTTGTGATTTTCTGAATGAATATTCATTATCTAGACGCATACTGGTTTTAAATCTTAATATTACATGAAATTAATATAAGCAAATAATTTACTTAACACTAAACATAGCGGGGATTTTTTTTATTCGGCAAAATTAATGGGAAAATAGGTCAAATGACCCCTTTCAGTAGTTTCAGTGTTAATAATGAAAAAGTTTTATCGGTTAATTCCCAGTGAACGGTAAGCTCCTTGTACGGTACGCATATATACAACGGTACGCATATATACAATTTTTAATTAATTGTATATAATATTGTATAAAATTATATTATTGGTGTAAAATAATATAGTTTTATATTATATAATTATATTAATTGTATAATTATATTAATTGGGTAAAAATAGCGTACCGTACACTGGGATACAGCCAATTTTATCTGTTTGAAAATGCCTTCAAGTTAATTTGTTTGTGTTTTCAGTCATTTGAGTGTATTTTTGAATTTCGATTATCTAAATTTTATTTTTAATTATAAAACATTATATTTCATATTATTAATTTTTCTTAATAGAAAGCATTAATTCGTTTTTTAAGCAGTAATAGATTATTTAAAAGTAAAAGGTATTTATTGGGTAAAATAACATAAGTTACTGTAACTTCCTTAATAATAAAGTAATGCAATTTCACTTACAGAACTATAATGTTCAATCTAATATTAAATATTTTATCTTCATCCAAAGTGACTCAATTAAAAATTAAGGTTCATCTGCGCTTTAGGTGCCCTACTTCACCAACTCACGAATTTGAAACGTTTTCTCGCGCATGTTCATTAATTACTTGTTTGTTTTAGTCTTTTCATTGGTCGCTAATTAAATTTCACTTTGAAATAGCGGTAGAATTTTCGCCATGGCATCGGTGTTTTTGAAAACGTGCCAAGGAGGGGACCTAAAGCGCATTTTCACCAAAATTAATAATATAAAAATCACTTACAAGATCAAGGATATATCTCCAAAAACTTTGTACAATAGAATGCTGAAAAATATCAATTATTGGTGCACAACTTAGACATTGCGCAACAATTTAAAACGTAATTTTTGTTTATGCCTAAAGTAGCAAACAAACATATTTAAGAAATTAATCAAATATTCTTGTGATGAAATCCAGTATATGTCAAAACTATAATTTACTCATTAAAAATAAATATTTAGTTAATCTTTAGGACACAATAGCTTATATTTAACATAAATAAGCAAAATAACTTTTCATAATTCAATTGTAAAATCAAAACACGAACAATAAATTAATAAAACATTTATGTGGATTTGTTAATAAAGATAACAAACTATCAGAATGATTTAATATAGTTTATGATCCTGCATTGGATGGTTAAAAATTAAAATTACATTTGTTTGATTTAATGCTAGTTTGTTTCTGATTTTTCTTTTGATATTTTTAGTAAAAATTTACATTACTACAATATTTTCTCTTTAAAAATTTGTCGATCATATTTACTTATTACGTATGTGCACCATTAAAATTTCGAATCACTACCAAGCGACGTAATGAACATATCAGTTGGAATCTTTACTTCCAAAAATAAAGCAAAGCAAAATCACCAAATTTGCAAATAGATTTTTTTATTAAATTTGTAATAAGTATTAAAAAATTTTAATCATTAAAGTATAATAAATATCAATAAAGATAATGCTCTAATAAGTATGCAATGAATCAAAGCCGTCGCGAACTTGTTCCCGGAAAAAAAAAAAAAAAAAAACATCATTCAGAATGAAGCCTGATAAAAGCTTGTGATAATTAGTATCGAAACACATCTCTGAAAATTCATGTGAAAAATGTTGTTTCGTTTTGTAATTGAACTAGAAAGAAATACCAATTTTCTTTTATTGTGACGTATTAAAATAACAGCTTTTAGCATCAAAATGACTTATTTTTTTCTAATATTTTTGATTCTTCAATTATTTTAAACGAGTGGAAATGAAAACGATTAAATAGCGAGACCTAACTTAAAATTCTAATTTTAGGGCGCTAAGTAATGTTAATGAGAAAGTATATTTAAAAATAAAAATTTTAATGTCTGATTATTGAATAAAAATGTTGATAAATATATATGAAAAGTTTGATATGTCTGATTTCTTTCCTTTATGTCAATAACTGATTTGGATGAAGTACATTTTATTTCAATGATGAAAAAAAGATACTGTATTATACTTTGTTCTTAATTTTACTATAAAACGATATATATTTTAGTAAATAATTCACTAAACTATTTTCCTAATATGTATGTCATTATATAAGTATAAAAATTTAATAGAAGTTACCTATAGTAGCATTTTTAATAAAACTTCTAAAATTTACTTCAATAAGAATTGTATATTTCCTTATTATTTTGCATTTCAAATATTAAAATTCTTAATTTTCAATATTCAGTCACTATTATTAAGCGAGAAAACTAGCTTATAAGTATTTGTTTTGTGAGCAAATATTTCTTAGCAGAAATGTTCTTCAGACATTTAAATTAATTATTCACGGATCTATACAGTAAAGTAAAATAATGTGACTAAATGTAAAGAAGTATCTTATATTTTACGGAAAGAGAATTAAAAATAACATGTAATCTTGATTATTGTACATATATTGATGTATTAACAACCTTGCAAATTTTTAGTTTTTACTAATATTTAGTTCCTCAATTTATAGAATAGTTATCTAAAGTCAATTTTCAATTCTTATACTGCATTATAACATTCATGAAATTGTACTGTGCTTGGGGAATTTTATTCTTGGATAAAAGAAATGTGCTAATAGAGTTATCGTAAAAGATACTCAAAAAGTTTAATGTGGTATTATTGTAAAAATATATATTTCTATTGTGCAAGAAAAGGAATAATTTTTTAGTTATTTTTTTTACTGATGCAAACAGGAATATTTTTATTGTAATAAATTAATATCAATAGTAAGCAATCCTTTACTCATTCAGCTATGTTGTGCAGCCTTGAGAGAATTTTTTCAATTAAATAAAAATGTAACATTAACAAGTATTTATGAGTTAAATCTCAACCAGTTGTATGTATTTTCTTATTGTAGGCAATTTATTGAACTGTTTTTCACATATTCTGTTATCTGTCAATCAGAAGTATAACTAAATATTGAAAGCTATATTTCTCACCAGAAACTTTACTAAGCAATCCAGTAAATATTTATAAAACCTAATACAAATAAACAAAATAAGTTCAGAAGCCACACTTAAAATTTTTAGGAAAATCTAATGTTTTCTTTGATTTTATTGAACATTTCATCAAATTAAATCAAAAATTAACATGAATATTTTAAAAAGTCCAGAATGCTTATATGTTAATTAAATTTAATTTACATTGGTGTTTTGGCTATTAAGTATTTATGATTGAAAGTGCTATTTTGAAATTTTTTTTTCATTACAAATTATTAAGTGAAGTTATTTAATAAATAAAATAAGTTATATAATAAATATTTTTCCATTTAATAAGTTTCTACATTTATTTAGTTTTTGTATTTAATGCCTCCAGTCAAATTAAGCATTTACATACTATTAAAATAAATTTCTATAAAATTGTAAACTTAACTGTAATGGGTAAATATTTTTCAAACTATTTGTTCAAATAAAAAAAATTGTAAGTTCTGTAATTTATAGAATATACATCAAATATATAATATGAATCTCCTGACATGAAATGAAATTCGAACAATATTGGATATTTATATTGTGGATCAATTAGGTAAAATGTCTACTATAGAAATATTATTTGTGTACAGGAGTGTATAGTTACATAAATCTTAGATTATTAAAGATCATATTATTTATCAATTATATAGAAAAGATTTTATTAAGTAATGAAAAGTTTATTACAAAATAGTCATCAAGTTATCTATTCCAATATTTTTGAAATTATTTAATGTTTCATATATAGCTAACACCAAGTATGTAAGTTTTTTTAAGTTTGAACTAAAGTTAATTTAAAATATGCTATTTTAAACTAAATTTATTAAAAATATTTAAAAAAATCATTTAAATTAATAAAGTTAATTTTGATTCAATTTTCTATATGACTTGGAACATTCTTATGTCCATGTTATTTTGCCGATTTATTTTTCATACATATGTTATTTTCACATATTGCAACTACATACTATACTATTTTTAATTTTATTTAAAGATGTAAAATTTTAAATGTCTTTTCTTAAGACAAAATGACTTTATTCAGATGTTTTTACTTGTAAGCAAATGTGATTGCTCAATGCAAGCTTGGGGGTAAAGTATTGATTTGTATCAACTAGAGTAAGAAAAAAGTGAAGATAGTGTAGTGAAGTTGATTCATCAGCTTTTGAAATAAATTCAATGTGGCATAATAAATTTCTATTTGTTACACTGAAAAATTAGTATTTGAGAACTGTATTACATGAAAATTGTTTATAAATTCAATATTTTGCATACTTAAAATAATGTATATAATAGTATGTTATTAAAACTATTTTGTTACTTATAATTTTCATTTCATCTTTATTTATAGTATATTTTTTAGTCAATAGATATAATTAGTGTTGCAAATTGCTTTTGAAACTCATGAAATTATGAACTGATAAAATTTTAATTTACTTCTGAAATAGTTGTAAATAAAAGATTTAGTATACAATTATGATAATTTGAATGACGAAATTTTCAAATACTTTTAGAATTAATTAGATATCATATAAAAGAAAATTTCAAATTTTATGTAACTTATAAAAAAATCTTATTCTGATCTTTTTGGTTAATTCCCAGTGAACGGTACGCTCCTTGTACGATACGCATATATACAATTATTAATTAATTGTATATAATATTGTATAAAATTATACTATTTCTATAAAATAATATAATTTTATATTATATAATTATATTGTATAATTATATTAATTGTATAAAAATAGCGTACCGTACACTGGGATACAGCCATCTTTTTTAATAAATAAAAGTATGAAGTATTTTTCATTTTTATCTGTTTGAAAATGGTTGATTTCTGTAACTTTTTTTTTTTTTTGCCGATTTCTAAAGTATAATAAGACTATTATTTATGTATTTGTATGATTATGTTAATTACAAATTCTTAGGAAATATGGAGATGGAATAATGGTAAACTATTAACACATTTCCCTTAATAGAATGGAGAAAATTTACACATTGTATAAGATTCAATATATTGTTTTATATATATATATATTTAATTTATTAAGTATACATGTTTCAAGGATTTGTAAAAAAAAAAAAAAAAAAGCCAGGCAAGTAATTTTACCTTGCACAATTTTTTTTCAACAGTTAATCTGATCACACTATATTTGAGAAACATTCATTGCGAATTGTTAAGAATGGTGTTGGTGCAGTAATCATGCTAAATTGATAAAATGAGATGTATACATAATGAATTTTTCTTGTTCTAATCATTTTTAAAATGTACAAAAAGGTGGAGAACTAGGTATATTATGTATTATAAAAGTTTATTTCAATGTAAAAGATTTGTGCAAATAAACAACTTTTTCTCACAAATCGTCTTATTTGGTTCATTAATTTATAGACTAATTCAATACAATAGGAATTAAAAAATATTAATATTATATCGTGATAATTTTGATGTTTCAAATATATATGCTTTGTTTTTCTTACAGAGTTGCTGAGCTCACATTCAATGAAAAACCTTGTAAATTCACTGTGTTCATATTCAATTCCAATAAAGACTGATAAAAAAAGACACTTAAATCTTTACATGGAAAAAAATGCATATGGATGTACAGTGTGCAGAAAAAATTTTACAACTAAGCAAAATCTGCAAGTTCATTTTAGAACACATACTGGTGAACGTCCATATGAATGTAACATTTGTAAGAAGAGATTTACTCAAAAACAAGTTCTAAAAAGACATTTTTTGGTTCATAAACAAATCTAGAATTTCCATTTTTCAACTTTCATTGTGTGAAATTAAAGTTATAAAATATTTTTCTATTATTATTTTTAAAACAAATTATTTTTGATTTGAAATTGATGAAAAATATTTTTAATTATTTTTAAATAGATGAATTTAAATTCAGCATTTATTTTAAAATTTTATCATCAGTTTAAAATATATCATAATTATAATTTGTTATCAAACAAATTTACAGTAAGATTTTTGTTTGTTCTTAGTATTATACTTAATAAATATTTCATGTGTATTGCTCTGAAATTGTAATTAATATTTACTTTAGTATGATCAGACAAATGTATTTTGATACAAAACCTAATAGTTTTCTTTTGAAACACTGGCACATTAGGACTATAGTTTATTATACAGATGAAATACAAGGGAATATATAAATGTAAACAATGAACATTAATATGCATTTTGTATTTTTTTAAATTTCTATTATAAGGCATTTTGAAAAAAAATCTTGCTTATGAAATGCCAAATAAAATTGAAAAAAAATGTATGATTGTGTACAAAAACTTTGGCAAATTTGGGAATTTAAGAGGAAGCAAATCAAAGAATTTTTTGCATTTTTGAAAATTAAGTATTAATTTGTGATATTTTTTTTTATCATTTAAATAATTGTGTCTTAAATCATCAATCAAGAATTGATTAAAGATTTTAATGTTTTAAAATTAATATTACAAGTTTTAGCATTTTTTTTAAATTTTATGGTATATGTATTTATTACTTATTTGGAATTATAATTAATATGTATTGAATTTTCATTCACATACCATATTATATGTCAGCCTTTTATTTCAAATTTTTATTAATGTTTTTTTCCCCTTTTATACAATAAAAGAGGAAAACTAATAAGAAATTTCATTTAATTAAGTTGTGAACAATTCTTTTATAATTCAAATTAGTATTTATAGAAGTCAAAAGAAAAATTCATTGGATTTTATGTATTCAAAGATTATTTAGTTAAATGTGATAATTTTTACATTTTGAGCAGAGGTAAAAAGACAAAAATAAATTTAAAAAATTTGAATATATTTTTTTTTCAAATTTTTATTTATTAATAGGTAAAAACTTAGCATTAGCTAGTACAATTTGAGCTAATTTAATGTTAAAAACTTAGCTGAAATATAGATTAATATAAAAACTTATAAAAAAAATGAGATACATTTAGTAAGAAAATCGAGAATTTATAATCAATATGATTTTTTAAATTAGGAACACAGAATGCCAAAAATTAAGAATGAGAACATGTACTTTTGTTAAATATTAGTGGTTAATTATTTTATAAGCTTTTTAGTAATATCTAAAATACTGTTTTTAGACTATATTAGCAAAAGATTCAGAAACTTATATGAATAAAAAGTCTTTATTATTATGTAAAGTTTTTAGAAGTATATAAATTTTTATAATTATTTCATATTTCTAAAAATATTAGTCATAGAAACTTCATGAATTGTGTATTTATATTTTTGTTTTTATATTTATGACATCCTATAAACTTAATTTCTCTTTTGTTTTTGCAATAGGTTGGCAAAATGTGTCAAATACACAATTCAAGGATAAAGCTTTAAATGAGGATTATATTTGTCCAATATTTTTACTCAACACAGTTTAAAATAACATTCGAAGTTCATATGTTTACACATAGTGGTGAAAAACCATTGACATGCTTAATAGCCAAGAAAATTCAAGAAACAATGTTACTTGTGGACTGTCATTTTTATTCTTGTAAGGAGAAATCATAATTGTAATAAATAATATTTAAACATTTTTATATATTTTTGTATAAACATAATAGTTATTTCACCTTAATTTCAAATGTATATCAAAACGATAACCTTTTTTAATATCTAGTTATCTTCAAAATGGAAAATTTTCTCAAAAATGCTAATTCATTTATATTCATATCATAAGGTTTCTAAAGTAAGTTGTGTGATAACATTATTTTTTTTTGCACATAGAAGTTTTATATTTAAGTTTATGTCATATACTTTGCGAGTTTACCTTTTTGTGAACAAATCATTTTCATAGCTATCATACAATATATTGAAAAAGATTATTCAAATTTTGTAACCTTAATGACAAACATCCATTTGAAATTTTAAAAAAATAATGAAGTTGAATATTATTTTTTATGAATTTTATATATCTCTGCTATTCACTTTAATTCCTAATTTAGTAATTTAAAACTTCATTTTTTGCAAGGCTTTTATTTTATAAAATTCAAAATATTTAACATTTTTATTAACATGGAAACCATAACCAATTAATATTTTAAAAATGAAAGATTTTTTTTATATAAATAATTTCTGTATATTCTTTTTCTGTATCATTAGTTCTTAATATTTTTACAAAATTTGTTTAATAAATTTGTGAATTATGTTTTTGTATGAATTTAGTGTTTGAATGTTATAAAATTTATAATATACCACTAAATAGTTATAAAATTTTCTAACTAAAGTAAATATCTTTCAAATTTTATCAATATTTATTTAATAAAATTTAAAAATTTGTAAAATAAATTGTAGGATTATAAAACAATTATTAAATATTTTTTAGCCTTTTAAACAAATTTCATTTTATTTAATCTTCTAAATGAATTATATAAACATTTAAAAAATGTTGAGTGTTTTTCATATTTTTTGTTGCATATAGATATTTTTAAAACAAGTATTCATTATTGATGTCAATACAAGTTTTAAAGAAATGCAGATAAATAAATTTTTAATGAAACAGGAAAGGATTTAAAGAAATTTTTAATGAAACAGGAAAATTTTGAAAAAATAAAATAAATTGTTTATTGAGGAAAAAATATGTATATACTTTTTATATTGTTTATATGAAGTGAAATTTCAACAATACAAATTGTAGATAAATCAAAGATGTAATTACTGTAATAGTTTTTCTTATTGTTTCATTTCTATTCTTTCCAATTAAATAATTAAATATTTATTTATTGATTTTTTTCAAATGATTAATGCATATTATAAACTTTAAAACAAATATAAATTGCCAATTCATTTTACTTCAACTGAATTTAAAAATGAGTCTTTTTATATGAATATTGTTACAAGTTAATAATTGAGATCCTAATAATTGATTTCACTGATAAAATAAACTAAAAAAATTCCCAATGCTTTGAGAGTGATTTCATGATTGGAAAGAAATAAAAAATTATAACAAAGATATTGAATGTTTTATGAGTGCAACAGCATAGCTGATAATAGTAAAATGTAAAAGAAATATTTTGTACCATTTTGATTTATTGTATAAATCTTAATGGTTTTTTTATAGATACTTCCAACCAAATACAATTAAATAAAGATCATTTTATTTTTAATAAAATTTATGATTGCAAAAATTTTCTTTATAAGACTATCCTAAAACAAATTATAAAATATTTCTAAATTAGATCTATTCTAAACTATGGAATTTTGGTCTTTAATTAATGCAATTCTTCAATAAAATAAATCATACAAAGTTTACAACAGATTTACAAAAAATTAGTATTTTGTATGAAAATATCTATAAATGTATTCTCTTATAAAGTACTTTATAACACTTTTTCAAAGAATTAAACTAGCTAATTTAAATTCTAATACAATCAGCAAGGCTATAACAAATGTCATGTTAACTTTGTGACAATTTTATTTTAGCCTTTTTGTGTCTTGACTACAGTAGCTTACAATTTTCAAAATATAAAAAAATTACTAAAACCCAGTGATACACTTTTGTAAATATCAACAAAACATTATTCAGAGAATTTTCTCATTCTCTAGAATTTATTTTGCTTTCTTAATACATTATACATGCATTTTTGCAATTCTTAGATTTGGCAGTAACATGATTTTATTTACACACACACACATTTACAATATTTCTTTTTAATATACAATAAAATTTTCATTATTGGATGTTCTAAAATATACATACAAATTTTAATTTTACACATAGCAATTAAAAATTATCTTTTTACAATTGAAATAAATTAATATTTACATAAATGATAAAAAGTTCTGAAAAAAAAATCTAGAATATTTTTAAAATTTATTGAAGGAAATAAATATTAATTGCTGTATTGCTCATAAATTTACTTGATTTTAAAGCAAATTTTAATGAAAATTAGTAAAATTTTATATTTAAATGCAAAAATAATGTGCCATCTATAGTATCATACTAAAATTTTTAGTCAACTAAATATAATGCTTAAAATTGAAGTTTACATTGTCTTCTGTTGAAAAAGCACTTATAAAATGAAATTTTAATGAAATAAAAACTTAAGTGAAACTGATTCAAATTTACTTAGGAAAAAAATAAAACCGACAATTAAATATTTTGAGTGACTAGAAAGTTTTAAAATATTAATGAAAATTCAAAAACTGAAATTTCCTTGAATTCTACTTATAATTTTTTTTGAAATTCTTATTTATTATTTGATTTTTATGAAGTAACTTGATATGAATAGATAATGCAATTTCCAATCTAGGTGAACTGTTTAAAATTCAGTTGTAAAATAAATTGATGGTAGATATTACTTTCATCTATTTATTATATTTATTATAATTATATTTTATAATTATAATAAGAATTTAAATAGTTCACCAAAGTTGAAAATTGCATTTTATTGCATGTTCCTCATTATAGATTGAGCACATATATTCATTACATAAGACTTCATTCTCATTTTAACTAAAAAAATGAGAACTCTTAACCTATTGTAGAACTCAAATAATGCAAACTTTTTAAAGTAAATCTAAAAGTAGAATTAAACAAGGTTAGAATAAATCAACAAATGGTTTAAGAGAAAAAAAATTGAATATAGGATTCTGTAAAATTATGTATACAATTAACCTCAAATAAAAATGTTAATATATTTCATGGATTAATTTAATAATCGATTCTTTCAGTGATTAAACATTGAGAAATTCAATTACTATGAATTTATTAAGTTGATCTGAACATATTTCTTAGTGAAATTAAATTTTAAAAAGTGCTCCATATAAAAACATGGTTTACTTTCAAACTTAATTCTCAGAAATTTAGACTCATAGTTTATTATGAAATCTTTTAGTAATTATTAGAGTTTACAATAAAATAAAACAAAAATATGAAAAAAAAACATTAATTAGCTTTCACAACTATTCATAGAATTGTCTTATAGTAAAATACATGCAAAACAGGAATATAAAAAATCACTATCATATATCTTTAGGTTCTAAAGAGTAAACTATGAGATGAAGATCCAAATACTCTTTTCATTAATAATTATCGAAACATATTTATTTAATATTGTTTAATGTTCAACTGAAATCATAAGTTTAAAAATACAGTGTATACCAGTAAACATTTCTTCAAACCTGGTTATCAACACATAATCCTAAGACTAATAAAAAATATACAGTTTAAAAATTATTATGCAAAACTAAAAAGGAAATGCATAATTTGTACATTTTAATACATAATATATGAACAATTATTTGTAAAAATACATTTTATAAATATATTCTCTGTATCTGGATAAGTAATTTACAAGCATTCTAATACTTCTTTATTCATCAAAATACTGATATATATATATGTAAAAACTATATTTCCAAAATCAATACATGGGAAAAATTTAGTATTGTATTTGGAATTAAAATAACCTTCACAATAGAATCTAATTTTAAATTTGATAGCAACTTTTCAGAAATCAATTTTTTTGGAAAAGATAAGAGAGAACTGTGATTGTCTTTTATATTTAAAAAAACAGAAGAATTATTGACCATAGAAATACAAGCAGTAGTTTTAATGAATTCAGTTGAACAATATTTACAAGTTTTTAAATGCCTCAATATAATAGGTTTATTATTTTTTATCCAGGAAGGTTTTAAATATGAAATGAATATTTGAGAATGATGTTTGTCTCTAAATCTATATTTCTTGAATACTGATTTTTTTGGAATATTTTTAACATTAAAATTAGTTATTTCACTAGAATTACTGGTTGTTTGAAAAGCAAAATTAGCTAACACTTGCTCATTCCTTTTACTACAAAAGAGCTCAGTTTGATCTGTTTGCATATTTTGTTTAGGCACAGAATTTATACTATCACTTACTGGAACAAAATTTGGAAGATTTAGAGGTGCATTATACTTAGTAATATTTTCTGTTTCTATATCTGATTCACATGAATAATATACATTATCAGATGAAATTACAGATTCACAAGAAATATAAGAGCCTAAACTACTACAACTATCTTGCATTTGCTTAATTTGTAAAATATTTTTACACTGCTTGGTTGTACATAAATCATTCTGAGATTTGCATCGCTTAGAAAAATTAAATTCTGGCTCGTTAATCTTTGGTATATTTTTATCAGAAGAATAACTAGAATTCACTAAATTACAAATTACAGGTTTTGTTAAACTAAATTCTAAAAGCTTGTATTTTCTCTTAATTGCAAATCTATGAAAGATCTTTTGCTTACTAACTTGTTTTATAAATTGCTTACTTATGACAGGAAAAATAAATGAAAGAAATGAGGATGAGTACAAGTAAGTTTTTGGCATTTTAATCATTAAATTATTTTTGTGAGCTAAAATCATGAAATTCAAAAGACTATCCAAATTTTTTTCATCAAATATACAAATTTTTTTTAAGCCTACAATAACATAAGAATATTTTTCTATAATTTGTTTCGTTTTATCAGAATTCAACTTTAAAGACAAATCACAGTTAAAATTACAATTGATATCACAAAAACATTTCATATCACAGTACTTAAGTTTAAGTTTAGGTACAAAATAATTGAATACAAAATCTTTGGCACTTAATTGTTCTTGAGCAAGATAAGCAATTTCTTCTTCATTAAGTAAATAAATAAATGTAGCAACTTGGTAAATATCATTTTCATGAAAATATGGAATAGAAACCAACATTTTATTGTTTACTGATATCAGTCTTGATTTCTCAGCAGAATCCCAAGAGAAAAGTGATTTACTTTGAAAATAAATAGTAAATGACTTTTCTTCAAGTGAACAAATAATAATTCCACCATCATCTGTAATTGTTTCTACTTCACCAAATAGGAAAATATGTTGCTTAAACATTAAATTTGTTATTTTATTATCAGTTGCAATTAAATCAATTTCATCTAAATGTTCATTTTCAGAGTTATTTTTATATTTAATAATTTTGTTTAAAGGTTTATTTTCTTTAACATGATTAAAATTTAGCTTTTCAAAACTATTATCAGGAAGAAATGAAGACTGAGGTATTTTTTTCTCATTATGAATTGGAAAAGAAAAATGTTTTTGAGGATCACTTGTTGAATGACTAGATAAAAAAGAATCAATTTCAAAATTTGTATTTCTAATTTCATTTGAAAAGCCAAGTTCAATAGATTCCTTATCTTTAATGGTCTTTTCTGATGCTTTACACTGAACAAATCTATTACTCTTTTCAGTGAGATTTTTTCTTACGTTAAAATCAAAAGGACATTTTATTTGAGAAAGGTAATTGAATACAGGATTAAGATTATATGATTGCAAAATACTTAAAATGTACATCTCTGAATCAACATTAAATTTAAACCTTTGCTGCCTATAAGATTTAAGAACTGAAACTCTGGTGGCTGTCCAATATTTAGCTTCTTTGCCTTCATAAATATGAAACTCTGCATCAAACTGAACAATATCAAAAATATTTAAGTGTTCTGATAAATTTTTTATTTCATTTAAAAATTTTAAAGCTGTTTTATAAAAATATACAAAAATTATTTTTTGAGATTTATCTTCTAAGTTAACAACACAACTAATTAACCCACTATTATTGAATAGCCGATAAATTCCACCAGTCCAATTTTTTAATTTTGAACCATAAGACTGATATAGACATAAATTTATTGATAAAGGTTGTTCTAGATCACCTTTTAATGTAGTAATCTTTTTCATACTAAAATATTGATTAGAAAAATTTAACTTTTTAGATTTTTTAGAAATATAAACTTGGCTATTTCTACATTTAAAAATGTTACTTGCGTTTAATATACAAAATGTAATGAGACAGGAACGTATACCACAAGATGGTACATACTGACTATGAAATCTAACATCTTTGTAGCTCATCACATATATATTTTGTATAAAACTTAAAAAATACTGAATTACTTTTTCATAAGTATAATTGTGAAAGCCTAGTAAGCCATGATATTGTACAACAGCAACAGAATTTTTATTTAAGTAGAAAAAAGGGTAATATTTAAATATAGTTTCTAGAACATCTATGTTAACTTTAACAATGGAATTTAAATTAAGAATCTGACATATTTCTTGAATATCACATATTCCTTTTAAAACCAAATTTACTGACTTATTAATAACAAAATCTTCATATATAATTTGTTTAAAATGTTGAAAATTTTTGGAAAGAATCAAATTTTTGTTTACTAAATAAAATACAGGTGTTGTAATACACAACATATTACTGCATTTTTCTGCAATATCTTTTCCATCGAATGTATTAATAAATATAGTAACTTCAGGTTTAAAAAATTTTAAATGCTTTACAAAATCAGTGACAAGTACATAACTCTTAGTTTGATGAAGAATTATAGTAAAATATACAAACTCAATAACTGCAGTATACAGATAAAGAGCTTGATTAAAACTCTCATTACACCGAGACATTGTAAGGAGATTTTCCACTTAAAATATTTGATATTTTCTTGGAAATTTCATTGAAATCTCATCCATTTATTACCACAACATTTTCATTTTACTTCAAATTTTACCTAAAATAAGAAAAAATTAATTTATTTCACATTTCTTTTAAAAAATACAATCATAATATATATATTCTTAATTAGATTTTAAATTTTTCATATACAATTATGAAAAATTTAAAATTTAAAAATTTAAAAAATTTAAAAAAAAAAAATTTAAAAATACATATAAAATACACACAAGGGTCTGAAATGGTAAAAATATTTCATTTATACATTTTGAAAAAAAATTACTTTATTGAAAACTAATTGTAAACAAATTTTGATTATTATACAGATCCTTATTATATATCTCATTAGATACATTTTCAACACAACTTTTAAAGTGCATTTAAATTGTCATATGCTTACATTAAATAGAGTTTTGAAAAACTTAACTTGATATTTTTTTGGGAGAAATAGTTCAAGTTAAATAATTTTCACTAATTTTGAAATTAAAATGGATAGTAATTTATACAACAATAACATTAATTTGAAATTGTTTATTAAATACCATATTTTCCTGTATATATAATCCGCGGCAATTTCTTTTTCGGTGAATAGTCTAAAATATGTAGTGCTAATAATATAGGTCACATAAAATAAAAAAATGCACAGTAGGATTAAAAATTTAATAAATTGTATAGAAAAAAAGCATTTATTATGAAAAATATCAATCTAGATCCAGTTCATCGCAAAGTGCGATAAACTTGAGATGAAAGCACGAGATCGATCAAAAGCGATAATTTTGAGAAGAGAGTCTTGTAAAACTTATCGATATTTAGCTTCTAATACGATGTTAGACATATTTAAATTAATATATATTTGCGTCGTAAATATTTAAATGAAAGAAATGGATTATTTACAAATTGCGTTTTTTTCACAATTTTTTTTATACAGCGCGGGTTTTGTTTTTCACTTTACATTAACACATTTGACCCCATTGTTTTTATTTGTTTTCGCTATAGCTTTTAATTTAAAATCTGCTATGTAACTTAAAAATTTTCGCTTCAATATGACTGTATACGAATTTCAATATTTTCAAAACGAAACAGCTCACATCAAGGCAAATTGCAAAATGACGTTAGCGAATTTACAATCGTAAAATCTTTAAGAGGAACCGAATTCCTTTTTCAACGTAATTGCACAAAGCCGATTATAGTTTAAATAACTCGGGTGTGTCCTGGTACCACCTGTTATTTATTTTATGAAACATAAAGAGTATTTCTTTCAAAACTTTCTTATAAGTTTTTCTGATCGAGAATGTTTTTTTATCAGATAATCCGCGGCGGCGTATAATACGCACAACGAAAGTCGGAACTTTTTTTAACACATAATCCGCGGATTATATACAGGAAAATACGGTATATATAGTTTTAATATTAATATTAAAACTATATATTTGTAAGTTAAATATAATTTTTAAATATTTTGGGACTGAAATAGAAAAAAAAAATGTCTGGATAAATTATGCTTCAGCTGGGAAACTCTTAATCATTTGAAGCATCAGTTATTTTATAATTTTAGCTTTCTCACTAATTCTACAGTTTTTTTTCATATTTGTATTTGATTTTACTTTTTAACTTGTTCCTTTCTACAATTTGTCTACTGGTATATAAAAAATATGAAACCTTGCTGATTTATCTTAGATCTTGATTTTTGGAAACTATAATAATTACACCATAGAGCAACAGTTACACATATATGGTGATGACTATACAAATAATACTGCAGCTTCTATCTGAGGCATATATTGCAAAGACTGAAATTTCCATGGAAGTTTGCCATAACATCTTTAACTTACATTGATGCTGAAATAGAACCAATCAACAGGCAGCCATTGGTCTCTATCAACTTAAAAACCATTACTTGAACTTGCAGATTTCCTCATAGACTCAAAGGCTGCAATTTTAGCTCCTTGTGTTCCACTCAAACTTAATCACAATGTGTTCACATTGCTCAGCGAGGATATTTACTATCATTGGACCTTTATTCTTCAGTGGATATCAAGCCATTGTGGCAAGGGAAAACCAGACATTCTCACCAAAAAGGGTTGTGATCTCCAAAAACCAACACTCTATCTCTTTTTTTTAACCATAACTAAAGCAAAGCAAAATGTATAAATAACTATGTCAAACAGATTCATATTTTTTAATGACAGAGGAAGGAAGTGGTGTCAGAAGAGAGTACATATTATGCTAATGGTTTTATTATCTTGATTTGTTTAAATTGTTTGATTTGATTAAATCTTGATTTGTTTTTTCTGCAAACTTCAGGATAAGGATCTTTCACAAATATTTATATTTTTGCCTAAACTGTATTGATTTGGTTAATTCACCTCTGGGAAGACAAGGGATAATCACTTTTTGACATGTATCTGTTTGAAAAACTACCATTTAAAAAATGACAACTGGATTAACAGATTTAATTTATATTGGGCTGCACATAGAGTTGTGATCTTTAGATTGACTCTGAAGATAAGGGGAAAACTTTTTAAATGTGTTGATGTTCTTTTGATAGTTTACTCTTTGGTTTTTCTGTTATTGAAGTTCTTGCTTATGATAAAAGCTACTTTTAATTTAAATTTTATTTCATTTGATAGTATTTTAAAATTTATGACAATATGGAAAATTTTTTTGAAAGAAAAGAGCTTTTACTCAGGTAACTTGAAATCCTAAAAGTTTTTTCCCTAAGCTGATTTAATTGAAGAAGTTTGCATTTCTTCATGAATTTTATTAACAAATCAAGATTTTTTTTTTTTTTATGGTTTAGCATAAACATTAACCAATAAAATAGACTATGGATTCTAAAATAATTATGAAGGTAACTTTTGCATTATAATGAAGTGTGGAAAATAATTTTCACAACATCCTTGAATTCTATTTTGTTCTGCGTGGCGTTGGCAAGTGGTCCTACAACTTCACAGCAAAATACAATAAGTATTTTAGTGATCAAGATGGTTATATTTCTGATAATTCATTCACATGTTTATAGATAAATTTTACACCCTGTTTAGTAAAAACAAAAAGAGTTCTGGCACCAGCTAATTACATTAAGAAACTTTTTCTCAATCTTCATTAGATCATATTTATGCATCGAATACTTGAAAGTGTTTACTGAAATAGTTTTCTCTGGAAAAACATATATTAATGATTTGAAATATTAAATCTTAGAAGCTGGTATGATAATAGATACACCAAACTGTAGTTTACTGAACCGTTATGTTTTCTAGCATTTTTATGGCATAACTTGATTGAGTGCAAGTACAAAATTTGATTGGAGTGCAAATAACCCTTGAAAATTTTGATGTGTTGTTTTAATTTGATTGAAATTTAAGAGTATGAAATGTTAAATTTATTTTGAAAATTTATGAAGTTCAAAAAATTTAACAAAATTTTTAACTTTCTAAAGTGATTATTCTGAGTTCTGTTATAAAATAAGACTACTAGAAAGAATATGACTGTCTTTCATGAGGGCTTCATACACTTAATAGTTAATCAAAGTTTGACATTTAAAGACCTGAAAACAGGTGTTCCACACAAATATTATTGAACAACCTGGAAGGCTATTAAGTTTGGGATATGAATAACATACATGTCAATTTGATTCATACCATGCAGAGTATATATGGAAGTGTAACCATTCTGATAACATTTTGAAAGAATTTTTGGAGGCTATGAAATGTTTATTGTCAATCTGATTTTTCAAGAAATGATGATTAGGTGAGTATTTTTAATTTATGTATTTCATTAATTTTGCTGTTGAATGTAATATATTAAGCATTATTTAAAAACATTTGACATTTATATATTTAAATTTACTGAGAATTGTAATGCTTGTTAACCACAAACTTGAGTTTTCATAAAAATTTATATTTATTAATTATTGGTTTAGCTTTATTATCTGGTTCTCACCAGGGTTAGATAGCATTTACTCTGAAATATTTTTAAGGTAGGTGTCACAGCCTAGTTAATTAACATCCAAGTTTTCATAAAAATGTATGTTTACATTATTAATTTAGTTTTATTGCCAAGTTCTTTCTAGGGTTAGATTGCATTTTAACATGCTTTTTTGCTAGTGGCCATTGCCTGGTTGATTAGAAACCGTATGTAGTAAAAATGTGTGTAGTTTATGTTACTGACTTAACTTTGCCCAGTTGTCTCTTGTGTTCGATCGAACTTATATGGATGGTTTTTTTTTTACGATGGTTAGTTGTGGGGGGGGGGGGAAAAACGTTTTTGTGGTGGATACTGCTTTGGTAATTAATATGAAAGTTTTCATAAAAATGCATGTTATTTACCTTTCTGATTTGGTTTTATTGCTCGATTATCTCCTGCTCTGGATTGCATTATATTTAATTATTTTATATTTCTTTTGTAATATGTAATTTTTATCAAATTTGTTTCTAGTTATTAGTTTTGTAATACTTCTGATGTAATTATAATGAAATATACAAAATTTTGAAATTTTAAATATAAAAACATGAGATAACAATGTTAAAAATTTGAGTTCAAGCCCAATCAGGATTTTGAAAATCTTGCATTGCATGAAGGGACAAATTAAGTTGTGTGATAATTATGCAGCACTTGGCACAAAAATTTGAAATGGTGCCAAATTCATACCGGCTAGTAGGATTTTACCATTTGCAGTTCTAAAAGATGAACAAGGCATTTGTCATCATTCTTCATTGACTTCCATATATTTTTTATTTTATGCACTTTTAATGAATGATATTTATTATTTTAATTTGCCATCAATCAAACATTTTTTGATGAATTTGAAAATCTTGCATTCTATTTAAGACAATGACTATAGTTTAATTCCTGCGTATTTTCAACATTTTCTTCCATTTTATGACCATGATCAACTATTTGCTTAATAAATGAAATACAAATAAGATAAAATGATAATGATATCACATTTCATTTTTTCGAGCACGTAATTCCAAAATGGTATTTTCTTTCTACCCATAGTAATATCATACATTAAGAGAAAGAGAGAGAAAAAAGTCATGGAAGTGTAAAAAAAATCAAGAGTCGAGTTAAACTCATTCTTTTAACATTTTAAAATTTGGCAAAAATTGCGTTATTTTACATGTAAGACTAAACGTAAAGGAGTTATCACAGTGCAAAAAAATTTAATTTCCTTTCTAAAAAATCAAAATAAAAGCCTCGATTATTAGAAGTAAATATGAAGCGATGAATATCCTTTAAAAAATTAATGTCGTACATTTGAAATGAATCCAATTACTGAGCTCGTAGCACTAAATCAATAAAAATGATATTTTCTTAAAAAAAATTTCAACATAATAAAAACAAGCAAAAGTTCTTTCATAAAAATACATCTAATATAAAACATAAAATTATATATCAGTAATTTAATTGCTTTGCAAAATGCTATATTATAGCTATAGTATTTTGCAAAACAATGGTGCAATTTAAGTTGTGAAGAAACTAAACGGCAAACTTGTGTAATAGAGGGTGTGAGAAAACTATGCAATACTTGCAAAGAAAATAGGAAAATGTGACAAAGTAGCACTAAACTCATAGGATTTTATAAAATAAAATTTTTTCTTTTATACATTCTGGAGAAAAATAAATAGTTTAAGTAATTGGTACTATTGATTATTTTGACTGACAGGATATGAAGATTTATTAGAATTCTTCAGTCATGTTTATTTCTTAGAAATAAGGTGAATCTAAGTAAGATATACCTATCATAAACATTTAAGGTACTATAACAGAGTTGACATAACATACAACAGCTAGACTATTTAAGGAAAAATATAATAGTATAAATTATTCTCTAGTATAATACAAACTAAGTATCATGTAGTCTACAACAAGTGATAACAAGGCAATAATGCTGAATCTATAGTCCAAACAAAATGCATTTTTATGATTACTTGAATTTTTATTTACCAGGAAGTGGCATGCAGTTAAAAAAAAGGAGTAGCGCAACCTAAGGCTGCATAGAAGCGGGCAATAAAGATAAATCTGCAATGTAAATTTAAAAAAAAAAAAAAAAAAAAAAAAAAAAAAAAAAAAAATGCATTTTTACTAAAACTTGAATTTTAATTCACTGAGCAGTGGCATACATCTTAAAAAAAATTCCATATTCTAGCCCTACTTTAAACTGGACAATAAAAATAAACCTATAATGTAAACATATATTAAAACAAAAACTAGAATTTCCAATTAACCAACATTACCACATTTTGAATAAATCTAAACACAAATATATGAAATATTTATAAATAAAATGTAACATAAAATATTACATACAACAGCAATATTAATAAAAAACATAAAACAAATGACCCATCTAATTATTGCTATTGCCACCTGATTATTGAATCGTCGATACTGGTTGGAAAACAGATTTTATAGCTCTTAAAATTCAGCCATGATGTTCTCTTAATGATTATGTGTCTATTTATATTCCACAACGAAAATAATACTTCAGAATAATGAAATTATAATTCAAAATAAGGAGAATAATTATTCAAAATAATGATATGAAAATACATTTTATTTTATAAATTTTTAAAATAAGTTTTACCTAAGAAACTTAAAATAAGATATTCGTGACAAACTAATACTAAAAAACTCAACTTTAAAAAAAAAAAATAAATAAATAAATAAATTCAAAATATAAACATTAAATCATTTGCCTCAAAAGCTTAAATTGTATACAAATTAAAACAAATTACTAATCAAATGCTTCAAGGGTTGGTTACTAACACAAAAATCAAATTTCATGCAAGTATATAATCACATTATTTCATAAAATAAAAATTATAAACACATTACAATACGATAAACCCCTTTGCCACATTTTATCACCCACATATGCACCTTTGATTTAGCCCATGTTTTTTCTTTTGTAAATAAAAAGTAGCTTATTTGAAAATTGTACAGAAAGACATGAATTAAATTTAAATTTACTAACATTAAGTAGTTAATATCTAACTGAAAACAAAATTCTAAATACAATTTTTTGATTGGTTTTTATTAAAGATAGGGCAATTCATTACAAGTCAGAAATATAAATTGAATTAAAAATTTTTCTTTTCTTCACGAGAATGTGAAAAGATAATTTTATTTATTTTTTTTTATAATTTAAATCTAAATAGAAAAGTACCATTAATTTGGTGAATTAAAAATAGTGTAAAACATAAAAATGAAATTATAAATTTATACACAAAAGTTGACAGTTTGAGCTACCAGCAAATGTTAAGTAATGTAAAAGTGATTTGCTTACATTCCTAACGAGGTTATTTATAATGTGGCATGCATAATAATGAGATTTGTATACTAAATATCTCATGCATTCAAAATTGGTAAATATTAACTACTTACCAATTTTGAATACATGAACTATTTTACTTCATTTCTTTATTTTTGCATGCTAATTTCAACTTAACATAATGTGATATGCATCATATCAATATTTTGTAATTTATTATAATGTTTTATTTGCTTCAGTGTTCCTTAAAAAAAAAACAAATTTGTCATTTTTATTTACTTTTTAATATAGATATGCAAAATAATAAATTTTAATCATGACTGTTTTACTTATATGAGATACAACTTTCACAAAATTGTGTACGCATTGGAATAATGTAAAAAAGCTTGTTCCTAATTTAGCAATTCGAAATAAGATCCTATGTAATCAATATTTGAAATACAAAATGTAGAACAACTTATAAGGGTTGCCCAGATTGGTCTTATCTTGGTTTAGACTTAGCTAATTTTGGCTGCCAAGCGTGTTCCTATCTTGGCAAACCAGATTTGTTCAATATAACAGAATGTAAACAATCCAACATTACCCTAAACTTGGCCATTATTGATGGACCAAGGGAAGGCTATGATTAGCCAACATAAGGTCAAGATATTTGCCATTTTGGTAATACTATAAACTTTTCAAAACAAACACAAATTCAATTTATCATCATCTATATTACTACTATACTAGCTACACATAAATATTAAAACTCATATTTTAATGAAAACAATTTGAAAATATTTTTTTATAAAATTAATATAAACTTTCAAAACAAATTTCAATAAACTCTAAAATGAAATTCCTGCAAACATTAAAAAAAAAAAAAAAATTAACTTTTAAAATAAAAATACTAAAGTATCCACTTAAAAAGCTTAAATTGTAATCAAATTACTTAACAAATGTTTCAAGGGCTATAATCAAGCTAAACAAATTTTTTCCCATGTACACAATCACATCATAAAATGTAAGAAAACATTCTGACATTGTAATCCTGTTTGGTGCATTTTATTGCGGACACAAAAGGATAAGCCATGAAGATTTATGAATTTCTAAATGGCAAAATGTAAACATACCTACCAAATTAACAATCACAGATATCGAAATTCATCATCTTTCCAAATGCCACCAAACATTACTAATGTTGCCAAATTCATGACATTACAGATTCTAGGATTCAGCTGAAAATTCTTTACCATTTCCTTGATGCTCCATCAACACATTAAAACATTTGAGGACAAAAGTTCATCATGTACCATATTTTCTTGCATATATTCTGCAGCCACGTATTATCTGCATGGCCATTTTTTAGAGTAAAAGGAAAAATAAAACATTGATTAACCCCCAGTGGTGTATAATCTGTGGCAATTTTTTCCGTCGAATAGTCTAAAATATGTACTGTTGATATATGGGTATCACTTAAAATAAAAAAAAATGCACAATATGTTTAAACATTTAATAAGTTGTATAGAAAAAAAAAGCATTTATTATGAAAAATAGCAATTTAGATCTACCTCATTGTAAAGAGTGATACACTTGAGATGAAATCATGAGATCTATTAAGAGCAATAATTTTGAGAAGATTCTTGTAAAACTTATCGATATTTAGCTTCTAATAACTTTTAAAACAATGTTAGACATATTAAAAAAATATTTATTTGCTTGGTTAAAATTTAAAGAAAAAGAAATGGATTATTGACAAACCGCATATTTTACACATTTTTCATTTATACCGCACATTCTTTGTTCTTCACATTACATTAACACGTTTGTAACCATTTTTTCTTATTTGATTTCACTACAGCTTTTAATTTAAAATCTGCTGTGTAACTTAAAAGTTTTCGCTTCCAAATGATGATATACACATTTGAATAGTTTCAAAATGAAACAGCTCACGTCGTGGCAAATTACGAAAGGACATTAGAGAATTTACAACTGTAATATCTCTATGAGGAATCAAATTCGTTTTTGAACGTAATGGGACAAAGCTGATTATAGCTTAAATAACTGATGTGTGTCTTGGTACCACCTGTTATTTATTTTAGGAAACAGTATTTTTTTCAAAACTTTCTTGCAAGGTTTTCTGATGGAGAATGTTTTTTATCAGATTGTCTGCAGCAGCCTATAATACGCACAACGAAATTTGGAACTTTTTCACATAATCCGCGGATTATATACAGTACTTGTTTTGCCAAAATTGCAGGTGATTAATTTAGTTTGTCATCCAATATAACAGAAATGGTTAAATCATTAGGGATTAATGTGCAGAATAGTGTGTAAATTAGCATTTTACATATTATTCTGAATATTAACAAATTAAATCTATTCTAAACACACATTTTATTTTCGCCGAAAAAAAACCTTTACCTTAGAATTTAACCTCTATTCTATATACCCAATACGTTGCACCATACTTTATGTTATAAAGTAGTTTTAAATATAAATAGAAAGAGGGTTTCTACAACATACCAAAAATAATAACAGAATTATAGCTATATATGAAAAGTTCACTTTTATGAGCCATATTACACAAAGCATTATTAAAAAATGAAATTCAAACTGAAAGCAGTTTTAATATTTTTCAAAATCAAAATTCTAAAAAGGGGAACCTAAGTATGTTTAACATAAATGATTAAATATTAATTTTTATGTTTCTTTACAAAACTTAAGAATTCTCTCATTTGCCATTGAATATTGTCTCTGAATTTTTACCACTTTTAAAATATCTATGTGTGTGTGTTTCTTTTCATCTTAAAACATTTATCTTGTTACTTACATATTACTGAAGATCATAAAATATTGTGCGTCTTCACCAATCAGATATATTATTTCACACTACAGCACTTTGAATGAAACTAAGCTGAACAACTTGTTGCAATTTTCTCCCACGTTGCTGTCAAAAATTTCCCTTCAAATGTATATACCTAGCAAGAATATAAAATAAAAGTTATCAAAATTCTTTATTTTAAACATTTTTCTTTAATGTATTGTTTATCACAACAAAATATTTCTAATATTTTAAAGTCATTCCTGTGTCATTAGCTAATTAAACAGTTATTCTGAAAATATAAAGATAGTATTTAAGGTACTTTTAAAATAAATAGATTGAGCATGGAAAACAAATTATAAATTGTCATAAATGCATAAAAATAAAATGTCCATGTGAAAATGAATGGAAATAAGTCCTTCAGAAAACCACTACACTCAATATTATATATATATATATATAAGCTTACCAATACATAAAAGAACATTCTTTAATATAATTTAAATACACATTTTTCTTTTGCAATCGGATAATATATCGACAGATAATACATTGTAAAACATCATAACCATTCAGCTAAGTTAAGGGTTTTACGTTATAATTGGTAAGCGGGGAATTTCCCCCTTTGAAAGGTTTGGTTTTTAATCACAGATAATTCATAATTACATAAATCAATTTAGTGAACACCGTCAATTGTAAATATCCTGCAATTATTAACTATAAAAAGAAAAAATATATACATATTATACTGATGTTTTACATACTTTGACATAAAAGTAGATAAGGAAACGGAGAATACAAATAATTTTGGGAATCAAAGCATATTACGAGTAAATTTGAAAGATAATACTTATCACCCAGCGAATGAAAATCAGGTACTTGCACATTAGCGTCACCGCAGCTTATTTCGCGTCAAAACCCACGTAGAGTTAGCACTTAATCCATAGTTAGAAAAGTTTACTAATTAGAAAAAATATACTCAAAATAAGAAAAAGAATTTTTCTGATTACAAGGAATTCCTTGAAATTCAATCAGTTTAAATAGCTGCGGTGACGCTAATATCTAAGTACCGTTATTATTTGTAATAAAAAGTATAGTAATATAAATTTCAAGTACTGTCTCCAAAACATTAAAAAAATCACCTGTACATCATCTGAAATAATATTTAAAAAAGTTGAAGTTAACAAAATCGGCATCACATTTATAAAACTGAAAATCGCGTTTAGTAGCATCCAGACGAAAACGAAATTCAAATCGGGAACTGAAACTTTCAAGCTGCAGGTGAGTTGCCATTCTCGAAGAGAATATTCAGAAACAATCATTCTTCGGAGCGAATAGATACCAATGACGTAATAAATGATCAGCATGCTTCTTGTTTTGGAGACAAACTGGGAGCTTGTATGCAAATGTCAAGCAAATTTAGAAAGGAAAATATTGGGAAAAATATGGTATTTAGAAAAAATTACTTCGTCTTAGCTCTTAACTAATATTAGAAAGTAAAATAAAGGACTCATTTTTTATTTCCCCGTATTTGCAAAAATGTTTATTTTAAAAGAAAAAATTTTATAATATTATCAATTAAGTTTGAATAGTTTAAATACAAAATACATTTATTTATGTTCTATTGTATTTAAAATTATTCAGGAGGCACAGAAATTCTGTTATTAAAATCAGGAATTTTAAGGAGTGTATTAATTTAAGATACAAAATCCAATCACATTAATGTGACCATCAGCGCAGTTGAGAGTATATAAAGGGTGTGAGAGGGCTTTGGAAAACATTGCGTCGACATTCGGAGTTCTGACTTCACCGACTAAGGTCAGGTTTTTTGAGCGCTCCTGAGATACCGCATTAGTGCTTCGGTGCTCGTAGAAATTTTTGCTGATTTTTTTTGACTTTGTGTTTTTGCGAAAGTGATATTCTCAAGTTTATATGTGTGTAAATAGTGTTTTTGTGAATTACGACATACGCACAAGCGGAGTAGTTTTCATACACCAGAAAAGGACTGGTTTTTTGTCTGTGTAATGGAAAAGTAGGTTTGGACTTGTCTTCCTTTAAAGATGAGACTTTTCGTGACCGATGTAAGGAAAGTATGTACTCTATCCCGGCAGGAATTCCAGAGGCGGCGTTTTAATGCCAAATCCGAGATGCTCTTAGCCGAACGCCAGGTCCAAGTGATATGGCATGAGATGGAGCTAACCCGCCAGAACTCCCGATGATGACACCGGAAACTCTTTCATGATGACACCGGCAAGGAGAGAAGCTTATGCTCATATCAGCGCTTCAAAAGTTAAGTGCACTACAACTCCGAGCTCAGTGCAAGTGTTTCGCTTTTTGTCTTTCAAATTTCAATGTTTCTTTTAACACCCCTGATTCTGTTAACTCTGCATGTGTATAATCTGACTTTCTAGTTTCCACTAGTTCTGACTCTGATACTAATTCTATGTATTCTAAATGTAACCCTGACAATGTTACTATTAATAACACTGTTCCTTCTTCCTCCTGTAATGTAAATACTGTAGATGTTATTGATAATGCTATTGTTGTTGATTAATGTGTTATTGTTGATAATTGTATTTATGATTCTAATGCTTTATGTAATGCTATTGATGATAAATGTACTGTAAATTCTAATGTATGTATTGATTTATGTGTTAATGTATGTATTTTTAAACTAGCAAGACCTACCACTTAAAAAGAAGTTCGTAGCTTATTAGGCCTTGCCAGTTATTATAGAGATTACATCCTTAATTTTTCAAAGATAGTGTTACCTCTAACCAAATTAACTAAAAGAAGCATTCTCAGCTCTATCCCTTGGGATAAGACGTCTGAAGATGCATTTTTAAATCTTAAAAATTAACTATTAAAAATGCCAACTTTTTACACTCCGGATATGAATCGGCCCTTTCAACTCTACACTGATGCTTCTGCAACAGTCATTGGTGCTTGCTTGGCACAAAATAACGATCTGGGTAAAGAAATGCCCGTTGCCTTTTTCAGTAAGAAACTTACTCCATGCCAAAAAAAGTGATCTACAATTGAGAGGGAAGCTTTTAGTGTTCTATAGCCTTTAAAAAAGTTTGATGCCTGGGTGTTCGGGGCCCAAGTGCAAATCATTTCTGACTACAATCCTCTAACTTACATCACAAATTGTGCACCTCATGGAGCTAATATAGATGCGCTCTGGCTTTACAGAGGTACAATATGACTGTAACTTATCGTAAGAGATCGAGCCACACAAACGCAGATGCATTATCCAGGCTAGATATGCAATAATATGACATTTTTTTGGACATTTTATTAAAATTTTTCGTTTTTTTCGTTATTTTTATTTATTATTATTTTTTATATGCATGTGTTGTATTATAAGAATTACTAAGTATAATCATTACTTTTATTTAAGTATGTGTTGGTGTATTTGAATATCATAATGTATGTAAATAACATGCTATTGCTCATATTCTGTTGAATTATAATTGTGTTTCATTGGGGAATTATGCAAATTCGAGCTCGTACCTTTACTACGGCACCACCTGTATTTTTTCGGTGGTTTTTCTTTTTCTTTTGTTTGTTCCATTTTGTTCTTTCAGATGCAGCAACATTGTCCCTTGGTGACGAATGTGCTTCCTCTGGGGGGACGTGTGAGAATCGAAAGCACTTTGAGACAACATACGGTCGCACCTTCCTCCACTCTTCTTTGAAACTCAAAGAAAAGATTGGCAGAATTATTACACAGAGGAGGGCTGGTGGCATGTATGGGAGAGAGTGTACATGTCTCTGTAACTTAGAACTTCTGTTTTTGGGATCCTAAGCCATTAGGATCGCTATGATTTGGAGACGCCAGTCTCAGAATAATCTAATAATTGCTTAGGCTTCTTAAGCCATTTTATATAAGGGATTTATTATTGGAGACGTCAGTCTCAACATTTACAAATAGTTAATTATTTGGGCTACTTTAGCCAGCTTCATTAGTTAATTATGTGAGTTAGAGACGCCAGTCTCAAAAATATGTCTATCGGCTTCTCAAGCCATGTGATTGATTTCAAATGCTTGTTTTGTGTGATGTTCTAAGAAATAAAAAAAATTAGCATCTGTAATTTTTGTTTATAATTATTTCACCAGAACTTATGCAAATTTATTTATCATTATCGATTACCTTTCAAAATAGAAAGAGGGAAGTTTTACTCTCTCTCTCTCACACTCACATTTTTTTTTTAACTATTCTATAACTAAAATAATAAGGGTTATATCTGATGATAATATATTTTAGAAAATTCTACCTATTTGATTCTAAATAGAGAAATGTTGAAAAAAAAACTTAGAGATATATTTTTATTACCAAGATATGGACGAACTGAAATTGATGCGTTGGATCGGATAATTAACTGATTTTGCTTAGGATGCTTATGTAATATTAGAAAATATCAAAATATAGGGATAAATTTTGAAATCTTTCCCTTGTTGTGTTGAGCCATATGTACAGTCTAATACCACATTCGCGATGCACTTTTTAAATCAAATTAAATGTTAAATTAAATTTAACTTAAACACAACGTTGAAACATCATTCACGTTATTTTACGCTTGAAACTAATTTAAAAAACATTAGTCTTCATTTAAAACATTACTTATTGTTTGTTTATATTATAAACAATATGATATTTTTGTATTTGAGCATGTGTTTTAAACATTTACAGAAAAAAAAATGTTTATTAATATTATGATATTTTAAATGATTGCGAAACCAAAGAATGTCGTTGGCAAATCTATTGCTTCTCATACCTAACATAATTTTTTGATAATAATTTTATACGTGATTTCATTATTTTTTCTAATTTTGTTTCTTTTATATTTATTTTTATCGTTTTATATATTTCAACAAACACTGACAACTATGAAGCAGAAAACAAGATGGCATTAAATCAGCTGAAATGTAGTTAAATCAGTTCTGACTTACTTAAATCACAAATTGCCCATGCAAAAAAGTACAGTTGCTCATTTAAAAGTGAAGTTCGAGCAGCGTTGAGTCACTAGCCAGAAAAATTTTACTATGTTCTGCATTTAAGAATAAATATTCTGGTCTCCAAAATATGATTTTGGTTCAATATTGACTTGATCTCTTTTTACAGTAACTACCAAGTAATAATTTATCATTAAGCGTTTCTCATTCATTTAAAAATATTGAAAAATCTTATATAAATTTAATTTCTATGAATCCATTATTCTGTTTTATTTTTTTTTCTCTAAAAAATTGTAATTTTATGTTAAGTAAATTTCATACATAAGCATAATTTTCTTCAAAATAATATATGCATTAATTATTTATTTAATAATGAATGCTTATATTCATAAAATGTAAAATATTACTAAATATATATATATATATATATATATATATCCATTAAGTAATAAGAATAACTATATACTACAAGTTTAACTAATTTAAATGGTTAAAGCTACATATTAATACAAGAGAAAGTTCTTTAATATTCTGGGAAAAAGAGCAATGTTTTATTGCTGCAAAGTATAAGTCGAATAAAAGTTAAACTTTATTTTCAATACCAAGAAAAAACAAAGTAATTGAATAATTAATAGTTTCAGAAGAATGTCTTTATTAGTAAAATATAAAATTTTTATTTAAACAATAAAATGTAAATACAGATAATAAAGATTTAAATGAAAATTTGTAGAAGGAATGTTAAAAAGATAATATTTCATTCCCAGATACATTGCGCTTTTAGTTATAAATTATAATACGCTTTTAACTAAATATGCACTTTTAGTTAAATATTATATTTTATTAATAAATTAAATTTTAATAACTATTTTTTCCAAAGAAACGTATCTATCATCAAATACCTTTGAAACCATTAGATATTGAGAAAACTGTCATTCGCACCCCTTTTGGATTGTTTGAGTTTCTGGTAATGTTATTTGGTCCCAGAAATGCTGCACAAACATTCTAGAGATTTATGGATTCAGTTTTATATTGATTGAAGTTTTGTTTCATGTACATAGATGGTATCCTGGTAGCATCACGTAACAAACAAGAACACTTACAACACTTTAGAATGATTTTCGACAGATTTCTCCAATAGGGTCTAACTATCAAAATCAACATATGCATTTCTGCATATGCTGTATATACATGTGGTCGCTTATATACTGTGATACGCCCAAGGATATTAAAAGGTCTTGCATACATTCAGCCGTTAGAAAATTAGCATTTTAAAGCCTTCATGATCTTGCACATCCTGGAATTAAATCTACAGTTAAATTACTCAAAATTCAATGGCCATCAATCAACAAAGATGTCCGAAAATGGGATAAGAGTTGCTTACAGTGTCAAAATTCCAAAGTGTTCAGACATGTTCACAGTTCTTTTTAACAGTATAAAAAAAGTCAGTAGACGTTTGATGGGGATCAATTTTATGTTGCTGGTCCTTTGCCATCGTTAGAAGTATTCCGCTATTACCTTATCATTATTGATCGTTACTCACGATGGCCAGAAGCTATTCCAATTTGTGATATAATTGCTGCCACAGTAGAAGATGCTTTGCCTAAAAATTTGATACCTTGTTTTGCAACTCCATAAGAATTACTACAGTTCAAGGAAGTCAGTTTGAATCTTAGCTTTTTCAAGAACTGTCTAAATTGATTGGGTTCAAACGAAACAGAACTATGGCAAACCATCCACTAGCTAATGGATGTATAGAATGTTGACATTGTAAATTAAAAGCAGCAATCATGGGCCATGAAAACTCAAGTTGGACACAATCTCTCTCTATCATTTATACTTGATTACGTATGATTTGGTGCTATAATTTTGATTCCACTTCAGCAAAGCTGTTATACGAAGAAAACATAAGATTACCCTCCGATTACTTAGACGAAACAACTTTCGAGCCACATTCAGAATTCATCAAAAGATTTAGAACCATATTTAATGAAGTAAGACCATTGAAATTTGTCAATCATTCCAAGAAAAATCCATTTGTGTTCAAAGAGTTAAAAGACGTGAACTCATGTGTTCATAAGAGCTGATAGAGTTCATCGTAGTTTACCTGGTATGGGTATGAAGAGAAGGAAGCCAGCTCTGAGTGTCCTCGTCACTTGACTCATATATTTTGAGGCTGGCCCGCACAGTTATCTATGTATGTTATTACTTACTAAAGACATTCTGACCACTGGTTGGTTGGTTGATTGGGTTTTGTGGTGCAAGGTCCAAAAATGGGCAAGCTGCGCCAAGACTAGACATTCTGACAGCATGCACGGACGCACATACAAAGTATTTTTTAGAGTTACGATTGTTGAATTCAATATAGGGTATAGTAAAGCTAGAAAATAAATCTGTACCCAAAACAGTTGTCACAATGTTGGATTCATCTTAATCAACTGTTCAATGTGTATTCCATATGATTCGAGA
>JAPDSC010096853.1:0-10141 GCA_026290005.1 Latrodectus geometricus
TATATCAAATCAGTTTTTCGTACTAGATTCTATTTCAAGGAATATTACTCACGTAGTTATTAAATTATTTTCATTATTTTGTAATTAAATTTATAAGATTTCTTTTATATTTATTAAGAATAATAACAAGTTGGATGAGGAAAATAACATAAAATTTTATTTTAATTGTTGTAGTTTTTCATTGAATCTATTACTCTGGTGGTTGGAACGCTCTTTATTAAAGCATATTTTCATTTTACAGAAAAATCTGTAAATTTTGTAATGATCAGCATTTGTAAGTTTCTTACTATCAAACTATTCTTATAATTACTCTTTTTAATTGTAAAAGTTATTTGTTCTCTTTAATGTCATCTTCGGGTTGGCACTTGCCCCACGGCTGTAGCTCGGCAGACGCAAATATGGCAAAAACGACTGTGGTAAAGAAATAAATGCCCGCAGTTATGTAAAACACTGTACTCCAGTTAGCTATGGTGGCCTACAAAGAAATAAAAGGCATCAATTTTTTGTAAAATAATTCAAAATAAGTTTCTATTTATAGTTCTCTTAGTAACTATAAGTACCCAAGCTATCTAAGATTAGAATTTTGGTCTTGAATTTTCATTTTAATTATAAAACTTATATTTATCACTACTTTTTCTTAAAGACAAGTCATAAATTTCGATGTTAGTAATATTTTATTCCATTGGAAAACCTGTCTATTAAACGTTTAATTGTTTTCATTTTGTATACATTACTTTTCTTTGAGACGTAGAGTTTCCAATAAAATTTCGAATGATTTTTCAACATTTATATAAATGATTAAATTTAACTACTATAAAAAGTGTTTATTGAATATTTGTACATTAAGTTTAGTAATTCATAAAATAAAGAAAACATTGGCATATATTAGGCTGGGGAAAAAGTAATCCATTATTTTTTCGGTAGACTTCTGTGGTGATCGATATCTCGTGAGGTATCTATCAAACAATTTCAGATTTATGCTCGTTGAAAAGCTGACATTTGACACTAAAATATCCTCTTGCGGTTTTTTGTTTGATTAATTCAGTTACGAGTACAAGGTTTTAAAAATGGTAGACAACAAACAGAAAATTCGACACATTTTCGTTTTTCTCTTGTAACGGCGAAAAAGATTGCCAGGTGGCTAAAATTGTGAAAGGTGTTTATCGTCCTATATAAGACTGTAACAACCAGTTACGTACAATTTTTGTTTCGTCGATTTCATTCGGGTATTTTTGATGTTAGAGATGCATCTCGCGTGTGGATACAACATCGTCGAAAATATCTATAAAATATCAAAAATGATCGAACTTGACCGCATGTCAGCAGTAGTAACGCGCAAGATCTAAAAATCTACATGAAAACTGTTTTAAACCTTTTTACAAAGCGAATCCAAAAGAAGTTACATAAAGTTCACGTGAAAATAATGGATTTCTTTTTCCCCAAACTAATATTTATAGACATACTTCTCCAGATATTGTAAGACATTTATTTATGCAATAAGTTAAAAAGTTTTTACAATGTGAAAATTTCCCTCGTCATTTTACTTTATGTTTATATAGTTCTCATTTTAATAGTCTTTCTGTTAAAAACATCATCTTTGAATATTACTACTTACAAGCAAATTTCCTGGTTCAAATCTCATTTTTTTATCATTTGCGCTGACCATTTCATAGAAAGATGGAATTAACCCTATTTCTGATTTCCCAGGTTATGTGACTCATATAGATTACCTCAGGACTATTTTGTTGAAGATGGTTCAAGCATTAGCTATTTAAATGTCATGCATTGATAATTTAATACCAGACTCGCAACAGCAATAATTAATCCGTATGACCAAATCTGGTGTGAAATCAAATATAAACTTCTTAATCTACTTGCGATGATGGGATCATGAGGTTGTCCACTGACAATTTATTTAGTGTATTCAACAATTTGCAGTATCAATTTAAATTTTATTTAAATTCATTATAACTTGTTAAGTATTGAACATTTCATACAATTTAAATACACTTTTTAATATATTATAAATAAATGTTTCATCAGATTATTTTTATGGCATAAAATAAAGGGTTAATAAACTATTTTTAACAAGATTGATGAATCAATTCTTGCTGAAAATAGTTTATGCAATTAAACTTGTTTTTAAAATGCTTGGATTCTTTTATTTTTGTAAATATTATTAACTTAATTGAATGAATATATTTATTATGTTTTATGATACATATTTCTTTAATTTATATGCACGTATTATATTTAATTTAATCAAAGTGCTTAAGAACTCTTACTTCGCTATAACTTGAACTTAGTATTCATAAAATAGAAATTGATTATGGAAGTAAATTTTATTAATAAACACAATTTATTTTAATTTTATTATTATCTTAATTTTAAAAATAATGCTTACTGCTTAATTATCTTAATTTTATTATTAATTATCTTAATTTTATTATTAAGATAATGCTTACCCCACTGGCGATTATATGCCCCACCAATGTTGGAGCGATGATTCCTGTAATGTTTGCTAGACCATTCGCTATTCCATAGAGTGTTCCTGGAAAAATAATTATTGATTAATATTTATAAACTATTGCCCAAGCACAAATATTCCTTTTAGTTCATTCAAATTAATTTTTGCCCAGTAAAAGCACAATGAAATAATTAATTTCGATAACTTCCCAAAATTTCAAAAGTATTGATCTGAATTACTTCAAGAAATTCATAAAAATATATATAGCTATTATATAATATACACATAAGATGTCCATAGTTATAGTTATGAAAAAAATAGTCCCATAGAAACACATAAATTAAGTTCAATCAGTGGAATTATAGAAAATAAGATTAAAAATCATTAAAAACTTGAAAATAATTTTAATAATAAATTTAAATATTAATGAAACTAAAGCTGTTCTGTGATATTATTTAATCTTATTATTTTTTTTCCATGCACATATTTTTCCATATTTCTTTATAAAGAAATATGGAAAAATTCATATACAATTTTTCCATATTTCTTTATAACAAATTGATTTCTTGTGTTTGATAAATTAAAAATTAAGCTAATTTAAAAATAAAGAAAGCAATGATGGCAATAATTGGAATTTTTTTAATAAATTTGATTAACTCTACCGTTTTGCTAAAATTATGAATATTGCAGAAATCACAAAACCTTTGACAATTGTATTCACATTTCTATACTTGTGTGATAACTATATGCCCTTTTAAAACTATTTTTTTTTTTTTTACGATAAAATAATATCACACATTTTGAAGAAATCAATATTACTCAGTTTTTACCTTTTTTCCATTTTATCTTTTCATTTCCTGTTAATATGATTTCAATGGAGAATACACAATTTTTTACAATTCTATATATAATCACATTCTACAGCATTTTGGAAAACATCATTTGAAATGTACATCATTATTCCATTAAGATATATTTCATTTGGTTTTGAACATCCATTTATGAAAGGTATTATATCTGTCTTCAATTTCTTTTACCTTTCATGTCAGTTACCTATAAAAAGTCTAATATTTTGCAACCATATTCTTTTTCTTTATCAATACTTTTAAATATTACATTGAGGGCCGCAGTGGCCTGGTTGGTTAGGGCGTCGTTCTCGATACCAAGAAGTGGTGAGTTCGAGTCCCGACTTAGCCGAAGATCACTAATTGTGACTGGGGCAAGTAAAATCTGTCGGGTTGTAATGTCCACCATGTTCCCATTACAAATTAATACCTGTGGAGGTGGTTGGAGCCAGGTTTTGGGTGTTTACTGGTTTCAATCTCTAAATAGGAAATTCAGATGGTGCCGCCATCTATGAGCCAAAAGTCGTACTTCCACCTTCGAATGAGGGTGCTCTATTAGAAAAAAGCGGAAGACGCTCCCATTCTGACTTTTTAGGGTTGCTGCTCTTCTTATTGTGATGTTGCCTATTTAGGTTTTTTCAGCATTTTAATTTTTTGCTGTTGTCAAATTTAGTATTTTCTTCTATTTTGTACCATTTTTTGAGGGATTTTTTTTGTTATTAATTATTTGTATTTAGAGAGAATCGATCTTGGCAACAAAAGAGGCGCCAAAAAAAGATATTTTGCTTGGCGAGATAAAAAAGTCACCAAATTTCTGATTTGGGGGGGGGGTATCAAAGTAGTTCCTAAACAAAATTATTTCTAACAATTTCGTATAGTCAATAGCATTTTTAATTTTAAAATTAAATTCAAATGTGATTGAATGACAAATTAAGCACAGAAAATACAAAATCTCAATAGTGTAAATTACTTCTACTGGTAATAATGTTTTTAGTAATTTAGCATATTTTAATAGAACTCTAAATGATTTAATTCATTTAAATCAAATTAAACAAAGTTTTTAACTGCTGAATAAAAATAATAAATAATGTTAATTAATTTACCAGCAAAATCAGGTGCCATGTCCACAGCTGCAGCTGTGAATCCTGAATATTTGAAGCCATTAAGAAATAAGCCTAGGGACAATAAAGCAATAATAGCACCTGCCTTGCAACCACAAAAAGTGACTAATATCAAGCAAATTGTTGGCCCAAATCCACCTGAAATAGCATTTAAATGTCACTTATTATAAGAAGATATTTACCATTATTTTTCATTCATATTTTCTACTATAATAAAAATAGAGCTTTTTATAGTTATATGCTATATTACTTTGCATTAATTGGACAAATTTTCAAAAAAGAATGATTTCATTTGAAATTCTTTTCATTGAATTTACTTTAAATGAACTTATGTTAGCTCAGAATAGGACATAGTTACCACAATAATTTTTTTTTAAAAAAAAAGTTTTTATTTTTTTACAATCAAATATAACTGAAATCATAGAATTATTGCGGTTTCTCTCTCTTCTTACAAAGCTTACATATAAACAATAGAATGATTTTTAATTTTAAAGTGATCGTCTCTATAGCATTTTTCATCAGCACCCATTTTTGCTTACCAGATAAAATTCCATAGATAAGTATCTGCTTAAAGACAAAATTTGCTTAGTCCCGAAGTTAAACTTTTTTAATTAAATCAAAAATTCAAATCAAATTAAATATGAAAATCTGCTTATCAGTTAAAAAGGGAATCACGGTCACAAATCACACAAGGCAAAAAAAAAAAAAAAAAAAAAAAAAAAAACCAGCCAAATGTGGTAATATTTGATGGGTTTATTTTTCATTGCCAGAAAATTCATCCAAATAATTAATCACCAAAGTTAGAATTATTATGTTAGACACAAATATAGAATATTAATGTCAGTGGCAAAAATATGCATTATACATTGTTTTTAATTAACGATATTTATAAATTTTGATTTGTTCCATTCACATTTTTGAACTTACTTTATGAAAAAGTAAGTTTTAAAATGCAAATGTAATAAATATATATTACTGTGGTGTGCTTTATATTTAACTTGAGATGTTATCGAAAAATAAATTTATTTTATTCATTTCATTATTGTATTAAGACTAACTATTTAAATTATTATAAAATCTACCAAATCCAATTTCGCTAGAAGGTAGATATTTGATAATCATTTTTTTACAGAATTGTATTATAAATAAGTAATATGAAGTTCTATTGTATTTTATATTGAGAATTCATAATTCGTAATCTAGAAATTCTTATTTTAAATATACAACAATTTTAAATATATATCAAAACTGCTCTTATTTTGACCCAGTTTTATATTACGTAAAATGATGTTTTATTGTATAATTATTAGATGAAAAATATTTTTTTAATATTATAGTAAATTATATACATATAAACTATTTTTTTAAAAATACTTATTTCTTAAATACATGTAATTAAATAGAATTCTAAATCAAGTACTTTATCTGGTAAATTTACAGCTTGTTTTTTTAATTTATGTTTCATTTTTAGATTTATACCGTTATGAAAAATTATAAATTAAAAAAACTTCTTTAGGAAAGTTTGTTTATACATATACTATAATAATATTACAAAATTTTATGGAGTTTATGTTTTGCAACATATTTTCTTAAAATTTTATTTAATACATTTTTAAGAAAATTTAATCAATTCTTAATATATTTATTGTATTATCTTTAATTATATATCGTTATTTTATTTTATCCTCAGGAATACTGATATAAAAATGGAGCCTTTTTGTTTCCTTATTTTTATTTTATGGTTTTTATATTTCAAAAAGTGTTAATTTACACTCATTTAAGTTGCTGACCGAATCCCGATAACTACGTCATTCTTAGTTTCTCTAAAACAAATTGCTAATTGACTCTATCTTGATCATAATACTTCTTTTTTCCATTTTTTAATGATCATAAATATTGCTAAGAACGTTGAGTTAGATATATTTTTGTAAAAATTAAAAAAAAAAAAAAGAAATAAAAGGTTTGGGTGTAATAATTGATCAAAACTGTTCTAAGAAATTTTTTTTCAAAGAAATTTTTAAAAAATGCATATTTTGAATTATGAAAATAATGATTCAGAAATTTGCAGAATTATTTAATGGATATCTTTATTAATTTGTGATTATTATTTTTAAAAATACTTTATTAATTTTTAATTTAAAGACATTGAAAATGGATAGTTTGATATTAATTGTAAATAATTGTACCAAATTTTTATTGTAGATTAATATATCTGCATCTGAATGTTTGTAACAAGTAAACCTAATAAATTTATCGGTATTTCTTTTTAAATAATTATAAAAATTCAACAATAAGTAATTTTTGAAATTATAATAAATTTATACGGAATAGAGGAAGGTTTTTAAATATTATTGTATTAATTATTTATTGATTTACTTACTTACACATGGTAACAGTTTTGAAAAATTATATTTACCTATGGAATTAAATATTTTACGAATAGGTGTTACGCTAATTTTCTCTGAAGATCGAAGTTTATCTGCAATGAAAGGAGAAATCCATCCTCCAAATGCTTCTGCTATACTCGGCAAGGAAGATAGGAATCCACTCTTAAATATACAATATTACAATAAGTGAAGTGTCTTAAAATCATACATGATATGGTTAAATCATTTACGGCCGTATTCACCAAACACGGGTTAACTTGATTGTAGCCTAACTCGGGTATAACTCAACTCTAGCATGACTCACCGATTCTTAATCACGAAGCGGGGAAATTCCCGTGTAAAACAACCTTGGAGTTAACCGAACACGACATGTAAGACGGCTTCTGATTGGCTATAATCTTGCTCATTAATGTCAACAAACATATCGCTTAAGTCCGCCATTGCTTGCTGACTCAGCGCTAGCTCTCCGAAATCGTACGGTTATTATAGGGTTACATATAGGCGAGTTAATCTCTGTTTTTGTCGTGATGAATAACGTTTCATGACTTAAGTCGCCCTTTACCCTGAAACCTCGTTTAACTCTGGTTGGTGAATACGGCCCTTAGATATGTAGAGCAAACAAAATCATCATTTTTAATATTTGTAATGTTTCTTAAGAAGCTATCAATTTAATTCATAGCTTATTTAAAATTTGCTGCAGGTTCACGGAAACTTAACAGAAAAGATTAAATTACAATGTTATAACTTATATATTACAATAAATATATGATACTGTTTAGAAATTAAGGAAATCATTAAGAAATATTGTATGATTCCTTAACGGCCGTATTCACCAAACACGGGTTAACTTCAGTGTAGCCTAACTCTGATATAACTCAACTCCAGTATGACTCGCCGATTCTTATTCACGAAACGGGGAAATTCCCGTGTGAAACAACTTTGGAGTTAACCGAACACGACATGTAAGATGGCTTCTGATTGGCTAGCAACTTGCACATCAATGTCAACAAACATATCGCTTAAGTCCGCCATTATTTGCTGACTCGGCGAATCGGCATCCGACACTTCGAAATCGTAGGGTTATTCTAGAGATCCATATAGGGGAGTTAATCGCTATTTATGTTGTGGTGAATAATGTTTCATGACTTAACTCGCCCTTTACCCTGAAACCGTGTTTAAATCTGGTTGGTGAATGCGGGCGTAAATGTTTTAAATATCTAGCAGATAATAATATACTTAGATTTTCATTTATAACTTGTTCCTATTTTATTTGTGTTCAAAGTTTTTAAATTTGCAGATAATTTATAAGCGAAAATATAAAACTTTTTCAAAATTTGACTATTCTATTTTCGAAGCATTTTGCATTAAAGTTTCAAGTTTGAATGGATGCAAGAAGACTTTCTAAGAAGTCTGTCAAGCTTATGAACTTTTCGAAATTTTCAAAATCTTAGGCATTAATCTTTCAGTAACCATCACTATAAGTTAGTTTGTGATTAGAAATAGAATTATATTCTTTGGAGCATAAAATCCCTAATTCAATTCCAGTCTCTTGAAAACAATAAAAAATGTGTATTATATTCCAGTTCTATTGGTTCTGATAGAACATTGTAAATTATGTCTTGTCAATGACTGTGTTATAGTGCATACCAGAATTACCATCAATAATTAATTTTGCTAATTTTTAGTAAAGTAAAGGTAAAACAATGAATATACATTATATGATTTTACATTGAAAATTCTTAATTTCTTATGATTCGGTGTTTTACATATAAGTTCTTATATAAACTGTAATATTAAGATTAAACATATTAACGCCTACTATCAGTATCTTTTCCAATAAAATGCTTCACTGTAATACATAAAAAATTTATAGACCGCAGCAATACTTCATAAGAATAAATGCAATATTGAAAAACATTTCAATAAACAAGTTCATATTTTAAATTTGTTTATTGAAATAGTTTTCTATACATATTTTTCTTTGATTATTTTTTTGTTTCTGATGGCGGGCACCCTTGAGCAAGTATAGTACATTAGCCCATTAGCCACAACAAGGCCGGAAACTGCTACTCATTTTATCGTTACCCAGTGGGCACCCGTGAACCAAGTCATGGAGGTACGAGTAGCATCGCCCACGCCACATCACCACAAACCCATTCATAGGGCGGGCCACATTCATCCATCATCTGAGGAAAGGACAAGAAACACAGAGAGAAAGAGAAAGTACATCCATGCCCGAGCCGGGATTCGGACCCAGGTCCTCCCCATCCGTGATCAGTAACGCTAACCACTAGACAGGTTGAGCGGCTTTTTCTTTGATTATTGTAAAGTAATTTAAAATGCAATCAACCAAAACTGTTATTGAATTTATAGTAAAATTAACACTTTCCAAGTCATAAGTCATAAACTTACATGATACAAAATTCATACACATTAATATTTATTTAATCAGATGAAAAATATTATACCGATTTAATGTTGAAATGAAGCACAGTATTAAGATAAGTGGGAATCTCTGTGATCATTATATTAAATCCAAACATGTGTCCGAAGTTAGTAATTATCAATGCGTAAAAGGGTACTGAGGTTGCAATACTTTTCCACGGTACTTTGTGTTTCTGAAATAAAAAAATGTTATTAAAACATAAGTATTATATCTAAAAAAATCGTTCTTATCACTAAAAAAGCTTTTTATAGTACATTATATAACAAATTAATATATGATTAGTAACTGTTTATTTAAATATTTACATTGAATAATATGACAGATGAGAAAATGTTTCCCCGTCGCAACGCAAAAGCCTTAAATTTGATTGTGTCTTAACTGAATCATTCTCTTAAGATTATTTAAAACTCATATTTAAAATTATGATTTGTTTAAAATATTCAATGTATTTGTAGAATCAGAATTGTTAGAGAAAGCCTTTATCTTCAAGTGCTCTGTAGACTAAACACAACTATAAATGAGAATTAATTATATTTTGAATCTACTTTCATTTAAGCAAACATCAAAAAATAAATGAACAAACAATCTATTAGTTTCGTTTCATTGAGTTCGCTGTTGAGAGACGACATCATTTGTTATGTCTACATACTTCTCTTTAAAGTTATTCATAAATTAATTATTCTCAACTTAAATTAATGTGCTTTTTATTCTATCAGAGTGACGAGCCATTTTTAATTTAACCCGAAACAAATTGACTTTAACCATAAACTATGGTTTGCACATCATCAAATTACATCATAAAATTAAAAATTATACAATTTTTCAAACTAAAAGGTAAGCCAAAAAATATTTTGTATTTATTCAGTTATTTATGT
>JAPDSC010096857.1:0-23867 GCA_026290005.1 Latrodectus geometricus
CTTTTATTCATAAAACAGTGAATAAATCAAATAAAATTTTTAAAATATATCTTAAAATTCAACAACATTGAAGTAAACTAAAAAAATATCTCATTTTGTAAAGCAAAATGTATATCATACAAAATGACATTAAGTGATTTTAATACATTAAAAATGTATTTAATTTCAGAATGTTGATAATACTCTTCAATTTTAAAATTAAACAGTAATAAACAATACAGTTATCACACAACAAAATGTGAGAAACATGTTTTGTTAAATTTATTATATACACTTTAATTGTAAGAAGCAAAAATATTTAAGAACCAGTATATTCAATAAATTACTTGTGTGAAAAAAGTAATTTAATTGGAAACAATCCAAAATCCAGTAGAATAAATGCATTAATAATGCAGTTTTAGTAAGCAAAAAAATTTATAACTTAAATTAAATTAAAAAAAAATTGTATATCTTAAATACAACTAATTATTGATGTAAAAATATAATAAATTCCAAGTTGTAAAGTTTTGATAAATCAATATACAATGAATACTTCCAAAAACAAAAGTTTTTGCGAAGTCCATACATCAACAAAAGTAAAAGGCAAAAATAACCCACCAAAAGTTGGTGTTTTAGGAACAAATTATCTCCGACGATTGTAACTTCTCATTTTGTACAAATCACATGTGAAGCTCAGAAACTTGTCAGCTGAATTTCATTATGTTCAGTTGACTCTTTAAACTTTTGAGATAGCACTCATGCAATTGTATCACAAAATCTTCATCACTCTAAAACATATAAAACGATATTATTAATACAATTTATGTTCCAACTAAGAGAATATTTAATTTATTAAATCAATTAATTATATAATTATGGTTAACCTGAAATCACATTATTGACATATTGGATTAAGTGCAGTTAAAAAAAATGCTAGCAATGAAGTCCTATACAATTCTATGACACATAATTCCATATAAATCACATAACAATGAATCTTTAAATTACACATAATTTTTAGCAATAACTTACAAATAGAGGTAAGGAAATGTAACCCAATATCTGATTACTATAAATAGCTGTGAGAAATTTATTTTTACATTAGGATAATATTTATACGAGGGTCACTCTGAAATTTTTGAGATATAACTAGGTTTTTAAAGTTATACTTAAAAAATTTTAGGTATGTTCAAAGTAGTTTCCTTCAGCATCAATGCACTTTTGTATACGAATTTTCCACAGATTAAATGCCTCAAGACATTCATTTCTTGGAATAGATGAAAAAAATGCATTTATAGATACATCAATCTCTTCTACTGAATGAAAACGACCTCCACGTAAGTTATTTTTTAGATTAAAGAATAACCAAAAGTCGCACATAGCTAGATCAGGTGAATACGGCGGATGTTCGATCACTTTAATTTGTTTTTGATTAAGAAACTCAACTGTTAATCTGGCTGTATGTGAAGATGCATTGTCATGGTGAAGCATTAGTCCCCTAACATTCAGTTCTTGTAGAATTTCTGGAAGACATTTAGTGATATACCAGTTTGCTGTTACTGTCTTCTGTCCTTCCAGCTTGATGGCTTTGACCAATCCCGTACTTCTGAAGAAAATGACATACATCACTTTTTTCAGTGCGCGTTGTTCTTTCACTATTGTTGCCATGGAATCATCTTCAAAGACCCATACTTTGCTTTCTTGACGTGTTGGAACGTCGAAAAACGGTATGTACGTTTCATCACCTGTTACAATTTTAGAAATTATGCGGTGGCCACCATCACTTAGCAATTTAAGAGTTTCTTTACTGATTCTGACACCCTCCTCTTTTTGGTGCTCAGTTAGATTATGGGGAACCCAACGGCAAAATACTTTTTTCATATGTAATTCTTCCAAAATGATTTTGTGTATGGCTGCGGATCCAATATTAAGTTCCTTCTGTATCATTTGATAGGTACAGCAATTATCATCCATTAACATTTTTCATATGGCAGACACATTATCCGGGATTACTGCCGATGGCGGCCTTCCTGTGCGTTCTTCATCCTGAAGAAAATTGCGACCTCTTCTAAATTCTCTAAACCATCTGAATATAGTAGCACGAGCTGGAGATTTATCACCAAATGCTAATTGCAACCATTGAACGCATTCTTCTTGATTTTATCCTGCTTTAAAATCGTAGAAAATCATAGCACAAAAATGTTCTCACGTCAACTCCGTTTTCTCTTCTGTTTAAAATTTATTGTACGCTAAACAAGTTGAAGTAAGTCATTAAAAAATCGTCTTCTTTGTTAAAATATTTTGTATTTTAAAATTAAACCATTATTTTTATTTTGCAAATCCTCGTCTGCGCATATCTCAAAAGTTTCAGAGTAACCCTCTTATTACAAATTAAATCATTTTAGGTTATTCTACACCTTTTACAAAATGGGAAAAAATTAGGTTAATGTTTTCAACATCAATGAAAATTGAAAAACGACCAAATGTGCATACAAATACACAAGAAAATATCTGAGCTATAATAACAAATCTAATAGATAGCTTAATTTCTATAATGAGTAAATGTTTTAGCTTTCATAAACAATATATTTAACAAATATAATTATCTTTATATTTGTTAAGTATAATTTATATATATAAGATTTAATTTTTATAAGAATTAATAATATAAGAATTAATTTTTTTAAAGTTAAATATTTCAGAAATAAAATTAATAATTCTATTATATATTTTAATATCTCACAACAAAAATCTAAATTTGTTTTAATCATTATACTTGATTTAAATAATTTACTTTATTAAAATTTACAAGTTTAAAAAATTACGATACTCAAAATCAGAAAGGACAAAAAAGAGAAGGACAATAAAATATGTAAAATAGAAGTTCATGTGATTAGACACAAATAACTTGATAACGAACAATTTTAAACTTTTAAAAAATATAAAACAAATTAACATTAAAATTTTATATTGTTTAATCATAGGTTATTCTACACCTTTTACAAAATTCCTGGAATATATTGAAATTTGTCAATAAATTTCAATATATTCCAGGAATGTTTAATTTCATAATGATCATAATTTTCTTTTATTATGCTTTGAAGAGTGTTTTATTGCAAATTATACATGTTGCCTTAATATTTTTTCAATTATAAAATATCAATAGCTTAAACATATTTTTTAAATGCCAGGTACTTACCATCCTTTTGTACCTTATTTTTTATTTAAATAAACTCATGATAGATACATAATTTTAAATCAAAATAAAACAATGGGTTTGTTGATCTTGCTGAAGTCAAAATGAGCAACTGTCTATTAACTTTCATGTCTATACTACATGTCTCCAAATCAATTAGTTAACACTAGTTGATTTGGAGACATGCAGTATACTCAAACATAATGTTATTTTGTAGTGATGCCTTTAATATAGGCCCAAAAGTACAAACATAAACTGTATATGGAGCAGATATATAATATTCTTGCAATCCACGACACCTTCAATGATGAAAGTGAGCGAAATTCTAAATTACATCATGATACAATGAGCTAGATAACAGAGACATCATTTCAGATTTTTCGATAATTAAACAAGAAAGTTAAAATAACTTGTCAGAGAAAAAAATTAAATTTTCTAAAACAATTATTTCAAAATCATGAAAAGTGAAGTTTTGCTTGAATATCAAAAACAAGCTGGAGAATATCACTTTCTTTCTACCAGGTAGAGAATTATTCACTATTAAATTAACACTATTCATTCAAATATAGATGATTCATTATGAATTATATATTCCAATTGATAATCATATTTACCCATTTGCAGAATTTATGGGTTGGTTGGGTTTTATGGAGCAAGGTCCAAAAAGGACAAGCTGCGCCAAAATTTAAATACAAAACCCAGCAGAATTTATGGGATGAATCCCCTGAAATGTAATTTGTATGATGAACAGGACAGTTTTGATCAATCAATACAGATTAAGTTTTTACTTTGTTTTTCCGCTTTGTTAAAAAGGAGAAAAATATTTAAGTTAATTTTGAAAAGATAAACTGATTTCTAACAGATGTTTGATGAAACACAATGGTGTTTATTTTAGCATATTTGGATAGATCACATGTGATTATTGCAATCACTATAAAATATGGATGATATATACTAAGATAGTGGAAACTTTGCTTAATAATTGATTATCAAATTTAATGTCAAGAAAAAAATCAAAAACATTGTGATCAAATTTCCAGCATATATTGCAGAATTCAATATTTCGATATTACTATATGTGCTGTTAATTAAATATTTATTAAGTACTGCATTTTTTGATTTTATGCAAATGTAGGCCACACTTATTTCTAAGTTTTAGCAAGAAAAATTATATAATGCAGCCTCTATAATGAAGATTTCCACTCAAATCATAAATCACTATTTTCAAAAAATGACATTTACAAATAAATTATGAGCTGATATCACTACAAAGTTAGCGAAGTTATTTAGGAAATTATCAGACCTAAGGAAAAAATAGCAGCATCATTTTATCTTTTCGTTTAGAGCTCTTTTCTCCATAATAAAAAAATTGAATTTAATCTTTTTCAATTTTCACAAGAAAACAGTTGCATTTTCCTCTCCAGCTAAAATCAATAAAATAAAAAGAACACCTAATTGCAGTTAAATTAGAAATTTGACCAACTAGTTTTCTTACATTCTTATTGTATTTCTTCCTACTGTTTTTATTGTGAATAAATAAAAGCCACACAGTTACCTAAAAGAGCATTACAAGAATTACATACATTGTATATTAATGTAGCATTATTCTAAAAATTATAACACCACTTTCAAAACATTTCCAATTATTTTTTACCAAATTTTTTTTTTTTTTTTTTTTTTTTTTTTTTTTTTTTTCAGAAATTGATGCCTTTAAATATAAGTTAGTCAATTTCTCCAATGATTGTGGTAGTCTTCTTTTAGAACAGAAGTTCTTATTTTGCGGTTCACTATCACCAAATAGTTTCCTAAACAATTCACCTACATGATTTGCACAACTTATCTTTTCTCTAAAACGCAATTCGTTTATAAAAATGAGAAAACATTTAAACCCAATATTATTGTTGAAATTCAAAATTGATTAAAATGGGCTATGATTTCTAACATTACATAACTGGCACATTAAAATGTGCCAAAGACATTACACACTCAAACCAATTACATAATCAGATTTTGAAAAATGAAAAGAAATGTTGCCTTTTCCCTTCATGGCTCAAAACTTATTTTTGTCTATCACATCTTAAATGTGCCAATATCTCTATTAATTAATGTAAAAAAAAGAACCATGTAAATTCTTATTTAATCCATTGAGTTTTTGCGAAAAAAATTGAGAAAATAAAGAGAGATTAGATAAAATCAGATGAATAAAGAGAGAGACAGAGAAGCCATTAAAAAGATTTCATTCTGCCAAGGGATAAAGAGTTGGTATGTCTATTAAAACAAATGTATTTTACTTTTCATTAGAATACACAATAGGTAAACTAACAAAATACTAATAACAAACCTGAAGCATATAAACCAATGCTTCTCTAAATTGTTCCTTATTCAAAGGTGTCACACTCGAAGAAGCTTTCCCTGAGGACATTGAACGTGATAGCATCGGACCATTTATCAAAGCTTGAGGATGAAGTAAGTCTTCATTTCCATTTCCAAAACCTGCAAGATAATAAATGGTATTATATATATTTTCTAAAGTACACATTTTAAATGAAATATATTTTTAAATAAATTAAATTGCAAATCTTATATTTTATTCCACTGAACTTTCACCTGAAAGAACAAAAATATTTAGAAGCCTTTATCATTATGTTTCTCAAAATATGCATTTTGCTTCAATTAAATCATGTATTTCATTGGATGGATTTTTCAAGTGAAATTTTGGAATCAACTTTTTTGCTTGCAACTGTTTTTGTACATTTTTACATCAGATTACTTTATGCTTGATGGTATTTACATTTTCAAAATTAGCTTTAGCTTTTCAGCAGTTAATGTTTTAATCATTTTCTGCAGAAATCAGAAGAAAAAGTTCATTTTATTAACAATCATTAACCATAATATTTCTGTCAAAATTACAAAAAAAAAAAAAAAAAAAAAAAAAAAAAAAAAAAATTAGTTTGAGTTCTAAAAGACTTGAATATTTCTTATACATTCAACAAAATTTATTTTTAATAAAATTTTCTATTAAATTCAAATGAAAAAAACAATTTTTTTTTATCTTAATAACAGTCATAATATCAATAAATATATTCAAATAAAAAAATTAGTAATCCTTTTACTGACGATTCTTTTACTATGAATAATAAAAAACAAATGTTACCATTCTTAACACTTAAAGTAGGCTCAGGAGAATATGATGATGAAAGCTGGGATGGCTGAAGACTCTTTTTGCGACAAGGAATGGTGAAGTCCATTGGTGAAAGTAATTGATTTGCAGAATATGACTGTGATTCTTTAACCTGAAAAACAAATGTACATAATTATTAGAGTTTATTTTTCATAAAAATACAGATAAAATAAAGTAAATTTGAGTCAAATTATTTTAATTAAGATTATACTAAAATTGTTCCACATTTTTACCAAACATCACATTTTTCTGCTTTTAATAAAACTTTTTTATTACCAATAAATTTATAGGAAAAAAAAATTATGAACAAGCTATTTTTAATTAAGATCCAGATGCTTTTTTAAAGCCACTTTTAAAAACATTTTTGCTGCCATTCTTGGTGGAATATAAAGTCAAGAGACTTTGGAGAAGATCAAACTTTGAGTTGCATAAAATCTATAGACAGCTATAAAGTTCATAAAAATAAATCAAATGAAGTGAGGAGCTCAGACATTTAGAATGGATAATGATTTCACATTAATTTTTTTCCCCATAAATCCTCAACAAGCAGGAAAAAGGATGGACCCAAAATTGATGGTTGGAGTCAGGGGAGACTGACTTCCTTATCTATTCAAGAAAGAAGCCTGATGCACAATTATAAGAAGTATAGAAACAGAATTCAGAAAAAGACACTGGCCTGTCTAGCTGAATATGATGATTATGATTTTAAAGTTTTTTTTTTCTTCTTAAAGAGTAAATAAAATTTATTCAGTTAATATACTTAAGATAATAAATTAACTTAAACACAAAATTGTAACTCAAAATTAAATTATAACAAATGCAATAATAAATTCAATCTTTGAGTGTATTATTTAATTAGTATAAGAGAAATGTATAGTTATTTATTATTTTCATTTGCCATTACTCTTATATTTAACATAATTTTCAAATTTGTAAAGAATAAACTTAATAAGATAGTTGTTTCAATTTTCCAGATGATTTTTAAACAGGCTTTTTCCTTTCAAGTAGTGAAGAACAAAATTTGCATTCATTGTTATTTAAAAATGTAATTATAAAAAAATCATTATAAACCTGCTATAACAGATAAAATCTTAATAATTTTTTTTTTTTTTTAAAGGAATATTAAAGAAAATACAACCCTTTTACAATGGTTTTTTCCACAGAAAATTTTCAAAAGTTTATGATTATAAACACAGTCGCCATAAAAACGTATAGATTACTTTTTGTAAAATATATTAAATTATAATGATGGAAAATAGAGAATTATTCAAATCAGCATGAGAAAAATAGTTGCAATGAAACTTCTCAACTAAAAATATACAATCCATCTTAATGACTAAGAAATTGGAGAGAACAATAAGCTAAAGCACACAATTCCATATAACCAATTTTCCAGAATTTCTTAAAATAGAATAATTTAAAGACAGTATATAAAGAATAAAGATAAAGTATATAGTTTTTATAAGAGAGTGCTTTTACATGTGTGTTAGTGTGTAAAGATTTTCTTTTACACACTCTATTATAAAAACTTGTAACATGTATTAACATTCATAATATACTAATGCTTTTGTTGTTGTTGTCGTGTGCCAGCCAGGTCGGCAATATGGGGTGTGCTGCTCCACTTTTCCAACTGAACCATATTTGGTGTGGAGTCCGACTTCCTCAGTACACACATGCCATAGGTACCTGTTTATAGAGTAGGCAACCATTCACACACAAAGAAAGGACAAAGACAAGAGAGAGAGAAAGTACATCCATGCCCGAGCCAGAATTCGAACCCAGGTCCCACCCACTTTTAGTCAGGTACGCTAACCACTAGACAGTTGGCAGCACTAATGCTTTTAAGATTAGATTAAGAGAAATCAGCTTTTTTCAAGTGATTTTCTTTTTCTATATAAAAATTCATAATTCGATTTGAACACATAAAAAATCTGACATGTTAAAAAATATGCAAAAAAATAGGCAATATAAAAAAGAAAGACTATGAAATTTCATTTAAAAATCAATGATATGTTTAACATTTAGAAAACAAACATTTTAAGAAGCAATCAATTACAAGTGTGCTGAAAATAAAATTATGTCAATTTTAAAATTTCACAAAAGCAGCTCTAAGGCACAAAATTTAAATAAACACAAAAGATAATTTTAAAAAATCATTGAAGTCTTTCAGACAACTTTTTAGTTTCTAAATATTAATATATATATCTAAACACACATGATATACTTAAAGATAGGTAGTAGTAAGAAAATAATTTAATGCAAATGAGACTAGACTATTTTATAGGATGAAACCTAATACATGTTTTGTTTTGAAATCTGAAATTGCAAATGGAGGTACAGCAGCCAATTAAAGACTTGTGGTTCTCCTGTGTGCAAATATTACTGATACCAAAAAGTTCCTACTCTTAACAATTGGCAAATTGAAAAAGCATGTGTTTAAAAACTTTACCAGTTACATATAAAAAATTCTAAATTGTAGATGACAGAATATTTTTTAGTGATAGCTAAATTGCTTGGATAAGCGAATGACAAAAACAGAAAAATTGAAAACTGTACATCCCCAAATAAAAAGGTTTGAAGTCAATTAATAAGAAGTATTTCTACCTAACATTACTCCAATTTCACAACCTCTGGATCAAAGGATATTGAGTTCAAATGTAATCACAGGAAACTGTTTTTGAAATAGATAAAGGTGAAGTTCAGTAGATATTTTTATTGCTCTTTAACATTTGAAAGCAGCCTGGAATGACTTGACAGAAAATAGCATCAAGAATCGCTTCCACCATGCTGGTTTCATAAAGCAACCAGAAATGGAATCAATTGCTGAAGTAACTGATAAAATAATCAATGAAGAGAAAATACAAAAAATTTTAAAAAATGAACTGATTTCCCATTATTATTCACAGGAAATTGCATAAGATGAAGGTAAGATGCCACAACTTCCTAGCATAAAAACTGTTTCAAGTGCAATTGAAACTTTAATATGTTTTTTGAAAGACAAGGTTCTTTTAAATATTGAACAGGAAAGCAACAATACAGATTCCTAACATTAAAAGAAAAAGATGCAAATTTTTAGTATGTGTTTCCTTTTTCTATTAGATAAATTAAAATTCAATAGAGTACTTTTTATAGGCACAAGACACATCTTCAGAGTAAAAAAATATTTTTGTAGGAGAAATGTTTTAAGTTTAGGAGTTGAAAGAAATGAATAACTTACTATTCATTTCTTTCAGTTCTACAGCAAATGTTACACTAATGGAATTAAACTACCACTGTAACTCAAATAATAGCAATGAGCTTCTTAACAAAAAATGTTCTCAGTTGAATTGTTAACATAACCTTAAAATTTTAACATATACTTACTCCTGTAAATGAAGGACTATAATTTTCGCAAAATCTTTCAGATTTTTCAGTAAGGGATGTGATATTCCCAGTTGGAACAGATGAATACAATGATGATTCTAACATGGCCGGAGTGATAATTGGTATATCAATAGGCTTACTTTTGGCAGGTTCATTAGACAACTCAGAAATGCCTGTTTCACTGTCTTTGATCTCAGAATCATCCTTGGGCAATATATTAAGTTTTTCTTTTAAATCTTTTTCAAGAGATTCAGCAGTTAGAACAGTTTCTCCAGCAGATAGAGGCCTTGTTTCTAAAACTTGTTCAGCAATATTTTCAGAGTTCTTCAGCACTTGTTTCCTATCTATATGATGAAGTGTGTGCGCAGAATTAGATAGAAGATTTTGAAGAATAGCTTCAGTACTCATCCTGGAGTCACTTGATAAGTTATTACAACCATTGGCAGTAAATGAACGAACACGAGTATCAAAGTCTTTTGGATCCTCATTTGGTTGCTTCTCAATGCCACCAGCTTTAGCAAACAACATTCCCAAAGTGAGAGGAGCAGAATCTTTGGGCTTTATAGTTTCCCCATTCATGCGAACTGGAGTTGGTTTTATCATATCTCCATTTGGTGAACGATGGCTGGATTTTGAGGGTTTTGAAGACAAATCTTTTGCTGCAGATTTCTAAAATCATATAAGAATAGATTGTTATTAAAATTAAATTTTTTTTTAATTAGGATGTTATTTTATTTTTTGCAACAGCATACAGATAAAATATTTTGAAAGGAAATATTTAAAAATTACTCTTAGTTAAGCATCTATCTTTAAACAAATCAAAAATATGTAGCATTGTAATAAATAACATCATCAAATTATATTACACATTAAAATGAAATTTTTAATATCAACAAAAGTATTATTTTTACATTTTCTTAAATAGCTAATAAGAAATCTTTACATTAAAAAAAAATGATGACCTAAGTTATTTTCATCTTAAAAATGTGAATGCATAGTTTACTAGTGCTTTTTCTATTCTTCTAATGTTAATGAAGATTGTCTGACAAATTTACTTCTATAAAATGTTCAAGTGTGTCAATTTAATGAAAACTTTTTTAAAACTTAGGTTAGAAATATATTTTTATCCACATTATTTACTTCTAATGAGATAAAAATATACCTGCATTTAATATAGGCAGCAAAATTTTCGTACACTTATTGGCAGAGGCCAAAATGAAAACAATTCCTTATCATTCTCTAGTTTGAGGTTGAATATTTTTATTTTATGATCAATTTACTTAATATTAGTGAGGAGAAACTGATTTCATACAGGTTAAATGCTCAACCTTTGTAGATCTTTTTATTCACAATTTTTTCGAAAGCAGTAACTGCCAAATCATCAATTGTGAGCTACCAGTATCTTAACATTTTCAGTAGATCACATTAACACTTCAATTAACTAACCTGGATTCCTCCACAAACCAGATGCTGAAGACAGAAGTTTCCCCCCCCCAGCACATTAGCCATTGTCAGCCTCATCCCATAGTTTATTATATGAACTGAGGTTGTGTATGTTATATTTTTCATGTGTATATTACACATTTAAATAAATTACTACAATTATACATGTTTTTATCTTACAAAAGCTATCATTTGTATTTTAGTCCATTTTGAAGTGTAAAATTAATTTGTATTACAATTTGATTCTAAAGCTATATATTTTTCTTGAATACTTTTAGACAAGAACCTCAAACTTTGATAAAAATGTACTTTTTTAAAATTGTTTGAATTTGGTTCCTTTCATATAAGAAAAGTCTATGGCAATAGAAGTTATAAATTATGCAAACATTTATATATTTCAATGAATAAAAACAGAAATTATGCTTTTCAAAAATATACTTTATCATATTCATCTTGAGCACGTGTGAGAAGAGATATGATATCAGTTTGAGCAGTTTCATGGTTCTGATGTTTTTGGTTGCTTTCAGAATAAGAACGTTGTCTAATACTACTTGACTTGTCACATTTTGTAGATACTAATTGTAATAAGCTGAAATATAAATAATTGTGAAAGTTAAATGTAGAAAACAAAATCATAATATTGCTACTCATAGCTTATTTAATTAATACAAAAAAAAGCTTAAATTATTGATTCCTTAATCCAAAAATATTTTTACTTTAAAAGGATATAATAAATTGAATTTGGCTATCCAATTAATAATTATTTTTACACAAGTTCTTTTTTATTACTAATATTATGCTAATTCTTAATGCTTCAGTTAACATTGCAAAAAAGAAAATTAAATAGGTGGTTAAGCAAGATGCTTGATAAGATTTATTTATTTAAAATACAATAAGAAAAAGATTTCTCACAAAAATAAGATTCCCTTTCAATAAAATATTTTAATAACTATGTTTTAAATGAAAAATTTACTAAGGAAAATATTTAAAAGTTAGAACATACCTCGATAAAAGTTTGAAAATTTTTGCACACATTTTCTTTTCATAAAACCAAATGCCATAAATATCATCTGAAATTATTTTTTATCAGTTAAATTAATACAAATAACAAGAACAAAAATAAGTTAGAATGACTGATATGATGAATAAAAGAAATGACTGCCTTAGAATGATAAGATGAATAACAGAAATGACTGCCTCAATTTTCTTTTAATCTTAACAAATTTGATTTCTAAGCAATTCAATTAATTGTGAAATAAATATATGCAACAGATAAAATTTGATAACAAATGAATTATGATAAACTTTTTATGCATTTAAAAATTTTCTTTCAATATGTAAGGCACCAAATTTTCAGCTCTTGTGAATGAAATATTTTGCTTTAAGTTATATTGTTCTAATTTAAAAATACATGGATTATTAACAAAAATTGTTTACATAGTCATGTTAGAGGGTAAAATATGGAAATTTTTATAAACTTTTCTTTTATGTATTTCACTTTAAGTATTCTATATCCTTTGGCATATTAATCTAATTTTTACCTTCAGTAATATTTGACAGTAAAATACTTCTTTACTATCAAATAAGTACAATGCACAAAGCTTATAAAGTAGTTTTTAAATTACAAGGTTTAAAATTTGCCTGATAATGAGAAATTTTAGGAAAAAACAATTAGTTTTTAAATTTAAAGAAAGTGATTGTTTTATCAGCAATTTTAAACATACACAAATTCAGCAATTTATTCACACATAATAAAGTATTTGAGTGTGATTTAAAAGCAAAAATGCACCTTTATAAATATATTTTTTCGAATTTTAAAGTATCATTAGCTATAAAACTATCCCAAATCACATGTTGTGAAATATCAATAGTAAAACAGATGACTAATGAGATTTTTTACTATTTGATTATTATGAATGCATGTAAGATATAGAAAAAAATAATCAAATTATATTAAAATGCAAAATTTGGGGAAAGGTAATCTATAATTCCAGTGGATAAGCATATCAATTAAACTTATTTTTTCTTGGGGGAAAAAAAATAAAAAATAAAATAAAATAAATAAATATAATAAAAATATTGCACTTTTTAACTCATCTAGTTTTATTACACAAAATTTAAGAAATATCAATGTAACATAAAAAAGAAAGTGATTTTCCACCTGTTTACTGTTTAAACTAATGGCAACATAATTTGTTTTAATAAAGAGCTGTCTTGTTCACCAACAGAAATTAATAATACCGATGGAAGAAATTATAAAACTAAAGAAATCAGTTGCAAATATTATTCAACAAATATCTAAGATAAATAATGAAACAGATTAACTTTTCAAATCATAGTTACAAGGTAGAGAAAATTATTGATTTTTGACGATGTTGTAAAAATACATACAAGCTTTTTAACTAATGCAAAATACAATTTTCATTTGAAGAGGATTATGCTAGATATGAAGTGAATATTAATAGAAATAATTTACTAAGAATTTAAAATCTAAATACTGGTTCAAAAACTATCCTTATATCATTTGTACACATTAAAGCAAACAGTTGATTTGAAACAGATTGAATTAACAAGGGAAATTACATTCTATTAAGAAAATGCTTCCTTTGCTAAATGATATTACATATTTTTTCCATAAGAAAGTTAATTACAAAATTATTCTCATGACATGAATAAATCTCTGTTTTTTCAATTGTATTAAATATAATTGATTTCATCTATGTTGGATATAATGAGTTAACTCTTATAAAATCAGTTATCAGCAACGACAATATTTTTTCCTCTTTCTAACTTCAGTAAATACCCATAATTACACAATTCACAACTTTTAGTGATTAAGAAAGGAACAGCATCTGATGTTTGATAAAATCTAGCACTTCTAAATATAAAAATTGATTTTGTTATCAGAAATTATAAGGAAGAACACATTCTGGCATGATAGGTATTTGTGTTCTTATTCTAGGATTCATTATTTTATAAAAAGGATATAATAAATATTATATTCTTTGTGACATTAATAACTTAAATATATATAAGATATATTGTACCAATTAGTAACAGTGCACTAAAAAACATTTATATATTAATAACCATTTTACCTTTGCCATTGCGATACAAAAGAAATGGAGTTTGGTCTTGAAATTCTAATTTCTCTGTGATAGGTTCAATCAAGTTTGTTGTGCTAAGTCTATTCATGATGATGAGACAATGTTGAGGTTTTTGAGACCTAAATATTTAAAAGAAAAATATTAGCTTAATATATATGTTGAAATACTCTATGAAAGAATGCATTTTAAATTCTAAAAAATAGTTTTTCAAAGTAGCATATTCACAGAAATCATATTTTGAAATATACCATACAAGTTAAATTCATCAATCACAATAGAATAAAATATATATATATTTAAAACAAAATAGTTATTAAAAAATGCTAACTTTTATTTTTAACACAAAGTATAAAACTTCCATTCTTTATATAAATCATCTTTTTTGGACTGATTACGAAAAATTATAATAAATTGTATTTTAAAATAATTTTGTTAACTCTCAGAATTTCAGTTCATTCATTATCTGACAGGAAGATGTAAGTAGAAACAATTCGAGATAGACACATCCTTGTAATAAAAGGTTATTTTTAATGGTTGATAAAAAGGTAATAAGTTCATACAAGTAATTTTGATGCATAATAGATGATGACATTCACAATTTGAAATGAGGAAGACACATTTCAAGAAAGCAATCATTATCATTAAAAGGCATCCTCTCTTTCTTTCTTTTAACATTTGGAAACACAATTGTAAGGTTTATATTAAAACACATACTTTTATTTAACTTTCAACAGAAAACAATATTTAAATGATAAAGACACAATGAAAGCAAATACGTACAAGTGTAAATCCATTATCCAAATTCAAATCTCCATTGATTCATTAAGAAACATAATAAAATTAAATTATCTAAATCATAAATCTCCTTAAAGTGAAATCTGATAAAAAAAAAAAAGTAGGGGGTTTAATCTAATAAAATGGTTTAACTAACATTAATGAATGTCACAAAAAAGATTTATATTCAGGATTTAAATTCTAGAGAAAACAATTTCAGTAGTTTTAAAGTGTTTTTTAGGAATTAAGACTAGATTTTTTTCTGCAAGAGATGCAAACATTTACACATTGAGTTAATATTATTCTACTTATTTCTGTTCAACATAACTATTATTATGAGCACATATTTTTCAATTAAATTTGTAAATATAATAAACAACAAAAATTTATAAAAAATATTAACATTTTTTTATTTAAAATTAACAATTCCAAAATCACTATAGCTACAAGCGATACGATTTCATTTATGTATTTGAAATTAATTACATAAACATAGTATATTTTTTAACTTTGCTTACATGCCATTTTCTATTAATTTATTGTTACAATAAAAGTTTTGTAAAATTAATGTTAAATTCAAAATATTTAAATAAAATTGAGAGGTAATAAAAAGGAAAACTAAACAATTATACTTAAGTTCAAATTCATTTCTTTTCATTTTTCTAACATTTTAATACATGCACAATTTTATTGTTTATTTTTAGAATCATTTTAAATAATTCATCCATTACATAAGATTATTTTATTTAATTATTAAATAATAGCTACAATTACATAATTAGCCCAAATATTTGCTTTGATATGTGCTTAACTATTTACTTCTTCAGTTTCTCAGACATTATTTATCATAGATTTTTTAAAGCTCATTTATATCACCTTCCAAACATGAAGAATTTTGAATTTTTCCACTTCATACTTTTTGTTTTAGTTCACCTAAATAAAACTGATGACTTCACTTGAAACCAGCAATGGAAATAAGTTTGTTTTCAACTGTTTATTAATGACATTTCTTAATCTTTGATGTGAATAGAATGACACTAACTTAATAGAAAATTTAAAATGGGTTATAACAATCAAACTATTACTATAGATAATAAGCATTTTAACAGGAGGTTGGCCATAAGAGATTAAATTATCTACTTTTTACAAGTGACAATGATTTTATTTAATATTATAATAAAATTAAAAGAACCTACTTAATCTTTAAAGTAATCATAATCAACAAAAATAGTCTTCAATGCAGTTTCAAAACCAGCTAAATTGTTTCAACAATCAAAAGTTTTTCTATAAAGCTACAAAAATTTCTATTTGTTCTATTTTGTCATGTTAATTACATTATCTATTTTAAATACATTGTGGATAATAACAAAAGAAGCATCTGCATTTATTCAAATTGTTTCTTATCACATTTTAAATACCTAAAACTGAATGATTTTGTACCATAGAATAATGTAATAGACACTTGCTATTAATCATAAATTTTTTCTCATTGAATATTTATAATTTAAATTGATTCCATCATCATATTAAATAGTATTTGTAATGAGGGATAGTGAAGGGTGGTACCAAGTAATGTAACTAAAACAATCTATTGTGCTAACCCAAGTTAACCAAAGAAAGACAAAATAACAGTGAGTGAGGATGGAACCATTTCTTCGAAATTCAAAATACGAGACCCAAATGTGATTACTCTTACAGCAGCTAGAACATCACAAAAAAATGATAGATGTTTTTTGCTCTGTTCAATTTCCTATATGAAGGATACTGTCTGATATAATAATGCAGATGCAGTATTTAATGCAGAATGATCAATGAGTAAACTGATCAAAACTCTGCATCAGAAGCAATTATGGTCGAGAATTGTACTTGCTCTCAACTTATTGGAACCAGAGAGAATATTTTTGCTGTCTTTGTTCTTAAGTTTGTTTAGAAGGAAAGTTACTTTCAACAGTCACCCTTGATAAGATTTTGAGCTGTGATTTGAATAGACCTTTGAGTTGCCACTAACTGATTGAATATAATAACAGATAATTTCTTTAACAAGTGTATTAGTGATTTATATTGTTTAAAAGTTCTGTATGCTCAGAAATCCAAACAAAAAAAAATCTTATTATTACCAGCTAGTCTGGAAACAGACTTGTAGTAGATCTACAGCAATTGAAAAGTAGAATAAGAGCTGTTATGCAATCCGAGGAAACCCAGATACATTTCTAGTAAGACATTTATAGATGTAGGTAGAGATAAAAAATATTTCTGATTGAAAGGCAATTATCAGTGTACACGAAGAATAAGACAATCTGGTATTATCATTTCCATAAAAAAATCAGCACTTGTTTTAATGTTGATTTTGGAACCAAATATTTCCAATTCATTTAATGACTCCAATCAGTTATTTGCCATTCACCCCTTTTTGGGAAAAAGAATTTTGAAAAATAATGAAAATAGTATGGGATTCAAGGCCTTGATACATATCCTTTTGGTTAACTTGAAACCCACAATCAAGATTGAAGCCATGCCTACTGGGTGATCCTAATCCCATTACCTTTTAATTTATAGTCTTGCAACTTTAATTAAATAAGCAAATTTTCAAAATTTTAAGATAATGATCTTCAATACCAAAAAACAATTTGTTATTCATTAATATATGAACTATTAATAAAAAATAAGTTTACAAACAAATATTTTCATTTAAAGTGGAACACTAATATTTCACCCATAATTAGTTCACAAGAGAATAAGAAAATAAAAATATCAGAATTGCACACAGATTCTTAAAAAATTTATAAACAAAAATATTATGCTTAAGGGTTACAAATAAAAGAAACATAACATAAGTAAATTTTACACTTAAAAAACCAAAGCACATTTTACATACTATAAGAGAATAAAAAATATTCTCTTGACATGTAGAAAGCTTTAAATATATAACAAAACTACTGAATATTTATTTTCTCAAATTTTGCAAATAATTATCAGGGGCTTATTTTATTCACATTCATAAAAAACTTGATTATTAAGAAATTCTAATTTATTTAACTCATCTTTTCTCAATGCTTTCAGCAGGAAAGATATTTACAAAATTTGAAATAGATGGGCTTGTCAAACTTTGTTAAATATTTAAGCAGTTTATATGCCAAATTTTATAATTACCCTGATTAGTTTAAATATTATTCATAATAATTCATAATTGGTATGCTCCTGAAAATAATTTTGAATGAAAATCCAATTTTTCTATATTGGGAAATTTATGAGTTTCTTATATATAATGTTTAGAATTTTAAATCATTATAAAACTTTTGGTTTAAAATGAAGTAATTCAACTTTTTAATTCTATACTTGATTGTTTTGAATTATTCAGCTTTAATATAAAAATACTCCATTTTACATGCAGAAATTTAAAATTTTTATTCCACTAAATATTTTGGAAAAATTTGAGCTTTTGATGTAGGAGTTGAATTTCTATTCTTGAAAATCATAATGTATAGAAATATCTTCAATCTCATAATTTGTTGAAATAAAGCACTCAGTAAGCATAACATAACACAATTTATTGAGTTAAAATACAGAGGAAAACATAGTATTAATATCATTTTTAGTTTAATGAAACAAGTAACAGATATTTTTTTAAATTTACATTTAATGTTTGCATAAAATTTTTTCTCTCAAAACTTTCATTTATCATTTTTCAAAGCACACAAAAAATAAATTCTAAGCATAACATTTAAATTCGTGGAACCCAAAAAATCTATCTTTTTATTTTTACATAAAGCACTTTAATCTACAAGAGTTTAACCAGATAGCAAAAGTACCTAAAATGATTTAGCAAGCAACTGGTGTGAAGACTTATCAATCTTCTGTAAATATTCTTGTGCTAATGATCTTGCTTTATTTCTCCTTACATTTTTCTTTGCATCTAGTTTTTTTTTTTTTTTTTTTAAATATATACTTGTTTCTGCAGTTTGTTTATTTGGCTGAAGTTTAACTGCAACCAAAGTTCATTTTTCTTTAAAGATTGATATTCTTTCATTTCTCTTTTCCAGTGCATAGCTTTTTCATGTTCAATATATGTAGTAGGTTCTGATGTGTTATTTCCCACTACATTGTTTTAATTAATCTTTCTGTTGTCTTCCCTTTGATAATTTAACGTGATCTTCTTAATGTATCATTACAATTAGATCTTTATCCGAATATTTTCTTCACTATTAAGAATTGGATATTGGTTGATAACTTTAATGATCCTCATCTAAAATTTTGTAAACTTCATTTTCATTCATACATTTCAAAATTATGAATATTTAAATTATTTTCTATTGGCATTTGCATAAATTCTGTATTTGATGTCAATCACTTGATGCATTTATAAATCACAGCTATTTATTTTTGAATGTCTCACGGTGTATTAGCATTAGTGCTTTTTATTCCATTGCTTAATACCTTACAAAAATTGAGCTTTGCATGCAGAAATTGAATTTTGATTCTTGAAAACATTGATTTAGTCACTTCTATTGAAATGTAATATTCTAAAGACATAAAATTTACAGTGCTAAAATATAGAGAAAAAAAGTATTTATATTATTTTTAGAACAAGAAAATCCTTTATAGTCACAGTTAACTTACTTAAATTTGTATATTATGTTAACATTAAATATTTTCTTAAAACAAAATAAATGAACTCAAAACTAAAACAGATCATTATCATTTCATGCATCTCAATAAGTATCAATCTTTTTATCACAAAAAGCATTTTAAAGCTAAAGAATTAACACACCAACAATTGGTATATAAGAATTTTATTAACTTTGGCAAACATTCTGAAATCAAATATTATTGAATTGAAATTTAACTAATCAGGAAACAAATGCTAAAATTAAAGAAAAATATCTAAATCATTTTTAACTTTTTTGTGTGTGATTAATAATTACCCTTCTACAGTTCAATTATTTTTAGAATGAAAAAGAATTTAGTATACAAATTCCATATTGATACTAAATTATCAAACTAGTAATTATTTAACTTAAATATACAAAGAGGCAACTTAATTGTAATTTAAAGTTTTAAACATTTGTAAGATATGATATATAATTATAAACAAATGAAACATATAAATATGAAAATATTTACCTCATATATACGAAAAGTGTTCCTTCAATATCTGTTTTTTCCTGTAAAATTAGATTTTATCATCAATTAAAAGAATTAACTATCTTCATATAAATATGTCAAAATTATTACATGTATAATTTTATAATAATTTTTAATTTATCTAAACACTGAATGAGATGACAACATTTGAAACTGAAAATTATAAGATCTCAAATAGATAGAAATTACATTGTTTAATGATATATATATATATAACAAATATACATCCTTACAGCCCAACTTGTAAAACTTGACTTCACATATCATTTACCAAAGACTTGGTGGATTTAAAGCAAAAAAATAATTTTACTTTCTTAGAATTTATATATGTATATAATAATACATTTTGATGTGTAGAATATTTAAATAGCAATTAATTATTCAAAACTTCTCTAAAATAAACATAATCTCCTTGAAGAAATATTATCAAATACAAGAATATGAGAGTAAAAAATTACATGCCAGCTTTAAAAATTAAATTTGAAGCAAAACAATAATCATATAGAACACCCCTGCCATTTTAACACATTTAAAAATTGGGTAAAGCTATATTTTAGGGTGCCCCCTCAACAAATATAGTGATTTTTGTTTGGCTATCGATTTTATTGGCGATTTTTTTTTTTTTTTTGCACAGAACAATCAGTTGCTCTGTTGCAATCAGAATACGATTGGGTTTTGCCCAGCTTGGCGACCAATCGTGATCACAATTTGGCAAAAATCAAAGGAGCACCCTAAAGTATAGTCTAACCAAAAATTGCATAATGCTAATTGACATTCACCAAAGAAGTGGAGTAAATTCTGACAATAACCATCACAGGAACTTATTTTAAATTAAAGTAGTGTGTATGTAAAATAAAGCTTAATCTAAGAACTGAAATAACTTTGAATCACATTACAATGCAAGATTAGTAAAATATTGATATTTTATAAATAAGAAGTATGATAATAAATTAAATGTTTGAGCACAAAAATTAAATTTTATGGAAACATTATTAATATCGGAGGGGTTCTTAAAATAAGAAATCATGATGAAACAGTTTATATATCAATATAACTAATATATCAGTTATATGTGGTCAGTGATATGCAAAAAACAATAACATTTATCAAAATTTAGAGTTTAAAAGATAAGTGAAATAAAAATATTTATACATTTAAAATTAAATTAATTAAAAATAACGTAAATAGGTATTTTTTTTAATAAAAGAACCCTGCTTTTTGTCATGAATAACAGAGCAAGTTATTTGTTATTTTTTATAGTCATTTCTAAGAACATTATAGCAAAAAAAAATAAATTAAAAATTAGATTTTTATAAAAAATTTTAATAGATGAAAATCACAAAAACTATTTAAAATAAAAAAAGGAATATCATTCAAAAAATATTACTTAGTTGAACATAATGGTCTTCTTGTAGAGTTGTCATAATGCTTCTTTTATTTATATTTTTTAATGATTTGTCATATAATGAAGAACTGCTGCTCTGAATTATTGAGTGTTACCATTAGATACATTTTTACTAATGGAAAAGTAATTTTAATTTTATAAAATATGGCTTTGATACAGATTTTTATTACATGATTTAATTCAACAAATTTTATTTTGTTTTCTGTCTAGAATATAATATTTTTCAGAACCTAATTTCTTCTATATAATAGAACAACCAGGATTGGTTTTAAGTACAAAAATTTGACAGATTACTTTTTGGATGTAAGTTAATTTGACTAGAATTTGCTCTTTAAACCATTATTATTTAAAATAGGAGACAACCCACAAACAGACAGGTAGAAACATACAGCTTAGAACATTTAAAGAACAGATATTAAAAATGCTACCAATGCATTTTCATTTGTAACAAATAAATAATCGCAAAGCCTATATAACTATAGAAATCACTTTCAAGAAACAAATTTTATTCAGATCTAAATAAATATGGATAATAGAAATATAAACAAGAAAATTACCGAATAGAAATTTACTCTTACTTAATCTTATTATGGATTTTTAAATTTTGTATCTATATATGATCTGCTTTGTCATTGTAGTATATTTTTAGCATATTTTTATATATTAACAGAAGCATATTTTTATACAATTATTAATAACTTTACGTTCTATTTGGGAATTCTTTTTGCATTTGCTTTATTTGTTTGTACTCAAATTTGATATACCATAGTAAAATAAGAAAATATTTTATTTGTGCTGCATCAAATTTTATGAGCAACGTTATTAACAAACAAAATGTTTTTTTACTTTTACTATAATATTTAAATTTATAAAATATGTCTCTTAATTTTGATCCCATAAAAAGGCGAAGATGCAAATCTTCACATACTCTTACACGCATTTAACATACAATTTGTTACAAAAACAAGCAAGTTTCATACATTTATTTTATAATGCACTTTTTTTACATGAATATATAAGTAAAATAATAGTTATGATTCTATTTAAGAAATAAGTCAGATTCGCCTAGTTCACTTTTATTAGGGTCACAAAAACATAACTAGAGTATGTAATGTTAAAAGAAATACAAACATTGAAATTTCAAAATTATCCCGTTATTAGAAACAACATAAACAATAATATGAATATAAACAAAGATTAACAAATACTAACCCATTTACTTTCGGCAGAAATATACTTATATAATGCTACTTGATTAGCACTGTCAACAATAGATGATATGGAGGAATCAACTTTTCGTATAGCAGCAAGATTAATTTTTGATGCTTCAGTCGTATTCATTTTTTATCAAGTTTAGAAATCTTTTGATTATAATTCATATGATTTTTAAAATATAAAAAGACACCAATCATCTCACTATAAATTCTACAAAACTCTCGTAGAAGTAGTAGTATACATATACAATGAGTTGAGTTGTTCCATTCTGATAATTATCACAAGAACTTTTTATTGACTTAGGCTTAAAATATAGCTCTTCCAAAAATCAAGTTTCATGCAAAATTATATTAATCATTCTCGAATACCCAATTCTTGGTGCACTTTTAAAGGTGATTAAAACTCGACTAAACTTTTTCAGGATAACTTTTTTTTTAACACTTTGTGATAAAGTACAGGTTTGTTGAAATGTTTGTCGGGTCAACGTAACCATAAGAAGCAAAATTTGAAAAGAAATGAATAAACAGAATTATTTATATAAATATGAATTAAGTGTTTCGTGTTTGTAATACAACTACCCGATTTAGTATTAACTTTCAAATTTACTTTTAACAATAAAACTTTTTATCTGACAAAGCTGCGTATTCTTTATTCCAAATATTTTACAATGTTTTCCTGACTACTATTTTTCATTAATAAATATTGTAGTACTTTCAACTAAGCACCACAAAATTGTGGTAGGTTTGAGAAGAAATAAATCTGTTAAAGCCAACCTTTTGTTTTGTATATATCATTTGAGTTATCATTATTTTAATTACTTTCACTTGGGTCTATAATTATTTTATAAACACGTTCTACAATTGTTGCATTAGTTATCACGTTTGTAATTATTTTTCTGTTATGATTGTATGAAAACAACTCAACCCAAGATTTGTTCTTTTTCGTTTGATTGAGTTCGAAAGAACAGTTTTGTAGAATAAAATGTTTTTGTGAGAGATTATGCTGCTCTGGTGATTTTTATTTATGAATAGCTTGTAAAATTAAATATTTGAATAGTTTGTT
>JAPDSC010096859.1:0-33114 GCA_026290005.1 Latrodectus geometricus
AAAAATATTGTTTTGTTATTATGAATTATTTATTTTTTCTTAATTTATTTCATAACCCACTCAGATAGCTATGTTTAGAATTGTTTATTGGAAAATTGGAGAGAGAAATTAATGGCTTCTTGTAAAGAAAGGCCTTCAGTGTTTGATCTATTGTAACTTTGAAAGTGGGTAAATCTTTAGTTGCTTAGATGCAGTGATCAAGCCTAATAATTTGAAAACATTATCTTACTTCACTTTTATTATTAATGATAAAATTAATAAAAATAAAAAAAAATATTCAAATTGAAGCAAATAAGCTGTTTTAAAATATATAACAATAAAATGAATGTTGGAATATATACTCCACAATATAGTCCAAATGGAATATAATTTCATATAAATGGTAGATAAATTACATTTTATTAATGAAATAAATCTCTGGGAAATAAATTACTACGTATGTTTCATATGCATCAATTTTGTGTGTATTCAAGTTTTTATTCAAAATGTCATACAAAATCGTTTATAATTACATATCATAATAATATGTTTTTAACAAACAAGAAAAATATATTAAGTACAAAAATGTTCGTACATTTTTAAATGCATTTTTGGGTGATTTAATATTTTTTTACGAATCTGTATAATTCCATTAAAAAAAATCACCGTAATTAAGAAAAGATACTTTCATTTAATTGCTCATTTTTAAAAAGAAGTTTAACGGTAAAATAAATTGAAATTTTGTAAAACTATCAATTAAAAATATTAATTTCATAGAAAAACAAATGTTGGTACCCAATTATTTCAAAGAGTAAGGATATTGTAGACATCATACATGATGCCTTACATGTTTTTGACATCAGTCGACATGTCCATGAAAATGAGAAAGAGCATTTACGGCGTATTCCACTTCTATTCAAGAAACACATGGTCGCTTTGACTGCTGGAACCACTGTGGTTTGAAATGCTCATTTTCCGCTCCGTATATCTTCTCCGCTGTCCTGTCCATAGCACCTGATATTTTGCTTCGTTCTTTTTCGCCTGGATTCCCACAAACCCTTTGATTCCAAGAAAGACTCTTCAGAAATCTCTCGTGTATTGCTGCTCTTGTTCCGAAAAGAATTCTCATCCTGTTTTCAGAGGAAACAATTGGAAAAGTAATATACTTCATTCCTTCTTATTTTATTGTACAGATTCTCAGGGTGACATTTCATCCCCTTTATTTACAGAATTCTATGTTAAATCAAAGGCATTTCTTCCTAATAAGAGCTAGAAAAAGAGTGGGGGAAAGGTATTCAGAAACACAAAATTAGCAAATACTTTAGTGTCGTTTCTCTAATTATTTCAAAACTCAAGACATAATATAGTTAAGTACTTTATATATATCGATATTTTAACAAAGTGTGCAATTTTTAAATGGGTTAATTTAAAAACAAAAAAATATTAAATATATTAACAATTAATTATAATGTTTTCGTATAAAATTATCGGATGCTTTATTGAGACTCTTTTAACAAATTTTCTATATTTCTAATTTTCGCTATTTTTTTAATTGTATTGAATTGTAATTTAAGATTGTTAATCATGTTTGCAATATAAAATTCAAGAGTTGGCAGAATATTATTCATAATTGAATAATTCCATGATTGCATTTTCATGTAAGTGAAAATATGGAAAATTAAATTTTAAGTAAAAGAATGTAATTTTAAATGAAGGAATGTAAATATAAACGAAACAATCCAAAAATTACTAATTCAAATACATCCTTTAATTTAATAGCTAAAATATATATTTAAGAATCTTACATTGAAAATCTCAAGTTGAAAATTTTGACATATTGCCAACAATATTTATGTATACAACAATATTTTTGTGCAATCCACTATTATTTTTAAGCAAACTATGCAATAATATTTCACTATAAAAATTCCCATTAGTAAATTACAGAACAAATTTCACAGTCTCATAGTGATATCTTAAGTTATCATGAAAAATTCACAGTTGAAATTTGGAAACATGATATTGATATTACTAATTATTAATTCAATCTCTCAATACATTTGAACTAATCTTTAAATATATTTCAATATATTTGATATCAGCACTTAAAATACAATAATATTTTATATTTATTTATATTATTAGACGTCAATTCCATAATAAGTAATGACCGATCCACAGACGTGCAAATGTGTAATTAAATCAGAAGAGTTCAAAATTCGAATCTATTAATAGGAAAGTTTAACGTCATTATAAAAATATATGTAATATCTACTCAATATCGTTTTCTGCAGAAGTTTCACTGTATTATATATCAAACATATATTATATTTTGTATTACATAACAAAATATAATATAAATCATATACGTAGTAATATAATAATTTTTAAATCATACTTATAGTGTGTTAAAAATATTATAAGTGATTCATAATGCAAAATATATGTCAGAAAATGTATTCTACAAATAACAATTTAGTAGAAAGGAGAAAAAGCAGTGACGGTTCGTTTAAAAAGTTTATAACTATTATAACATTTTCCTGCATACTTTAATGAGGACTTCTTGAATAGTTTTTATCTAATGGATTGCCCTTTAACTATGAATTCCATTTGGACATTTTTTTACTATACATTTACTCAAAAAGCCCGTTTTTGCTTTCAGCATCTTCAGTTTAAATTTTACGGTGAAAAATGTTTAATTCAACAAATGTATTCATAAATCATTATTTTAGGAACGCTTTTTATTTGTAATGAACAAGAGTAAACTATCTTAAGGCATTTTAAAGCACTTTTAAAAGCTTTTTTAAGCACTTTAAAAAACTTTTTATTATATAAATGTAAAAACAAAGATTAAATCTAGAAATTATCATTGTCATTTCTTTCACTCATCTTACAGATATATTTTATTTTATTTTCTAACTATGTTTTACAAATACAAGTATATAAAAATGATTACAAAAAGTAATGATTTTAAAGCTTTATAAATAATCTCTGAAGAGATGCATATGTCCACTCTAATAGTCAAAAAAATAATCACTCTGATAGTCAAAAAAATATTACTCTATTATATAAAAGTTATCCAATTATAAATTTCTTATATGCTATTATATAAAAATTATCCTATTATATACTTCTGAAATAAATAATATTTTTAAAAAAATTCTTTTTTCTCTAAATAAAATCATGGTTATTGTGAAATAACTGATTTCATTTGAAAATTCATAATGAAGAAATATAACTTCACGGAACAGATTTTTAAATAATGTACAAAAATTTATTGAGTACATTCAGTTTTATAGAGTACAACATTAAACGTATTTTGAAATATTTTGGTTTTCAAATAAAATTTGAACTACTATAACTGTAAATTTTTAAATTCTTAAGATTTTAAGTTAAGAGGAATTAAATAGAATAGGCCTTTTGACCAAATCTTATGTTTTGTGACAGTATAAATGTAATAATAGTATTATATAGAGCCATATTACTAATGAAGTTTGTAAAACAATATTCTGCCATATTGTAAAAAAAATAGTTTAACATGGCTAAATCTTAACTATATTTCAAGCTTAGAGATAATAGTTTAAAGAAGTTTACAAATAATTGATATTTTATAAGCATTGGGAACTGTTTAATTTTTAACACATTTTCAGCAGGTCAGAATCTTCATTTTAATGTTATCAAATATTTTAAAATATTTTATTTTTTCATTTAAGTATAGCTAATTTTTTCACTAGCTCTCAAGTTTGGCTTTATTAATCAAATGATATAAATGTTATTGATCTGGTATTTTTTAATTATTGTAAACATTGGCACATAAATACTTTTGTTGTTTTTTTTTTTTAAACTGTAATTACAACATTCACTAAAGAATTTTATGATTATCTCAAAACACTTGTTTATAAAACTTTTAAATTTTTCAAATTATTTATTTGAATATTTTTATCCAGCTACAGGTAGGATATTCTTAATATTTATTATTTTATCTCAAATAATTATTTGATAAAATTGATAAATATTGCTTCAGGTGTACATATTTGTTTAAGAGTGACGAAAATCACAAAAAAATCACTTTAAGAGATTAAACTAAAACAAGAATCTTAATATTACATTAGTTTTACTCACCATTCATTGATAATAACTTACTTTTCATTGTCATAACTTAGTAGTTTATAAATTCATATTCTGAATCCCCCATGAATTGTGCATGAATTATAAACTGTCGTGAATACTTATATGTTATTTTTATAATATTTATAAAAATATCAGATAAATATTTACTACAATAATGCTTTAATGAAATAAAAAATAATGACATATGCTTTTATAAATTAATAACAATTCCCAGTTTGGAAATTATGGGTGTAAATAGTCTTTAGTTTATATATATTTTTATAAATATAGTGACTATTAGAAAATTTTTTTACCAAAATTATAATATTTTTTAAACAAACTTTTGATTTATAGTTTAAAAATGACACACTTTTAAGCTTTAATGAATCAAGTATGTTACATGTCAAAATTATTAGGTTTTTGAATAATTCTAAATAGAGATAAACGTAAAATCTATAAATTAGAAGTCAACAGGAAAATTCTAACAGAATCATTTTTGGTACTCATGCATTAACCGTGTACAAAAAATCTATAAGTACTAGAAATATTATATCAAAATTATATCCCAATTTAAGTCTTAAATACAAACCAAAATATCAGCATCATATAAATAGAAGAAATAATATACTATTTCAATATTTTTTATTTCTTACCTCCCCCCCCCCCAAAAAAAAACAAAAAAAAAATGGGCTTACTAAAATAATAATTTACATAAATCTTGTAATTTTAATCTATTTTCCATAGATAATTTCTAATAAGATTTTATTACATATAGTATGCTACAATAAATGCTAACACAAAAAAGAATCTCATTTGCTGTTTTCCGTTAAATTCGTTTTAAAATAAAATGAGTACAACTTATGATGTCATAACGCAAGTAATTATAAACTAAGATATACTATGTTTTATATCTTAATATTATAAATATAATATTAAGATATAATAATATAAGAAATTATATTAAACTAATGAATGAATTTATGTAGAAATTATTTAAATGTAAGATTTTAATTGAAATAAATATGAAAAATAATATAAAAAGTGAAATGAAATGTGGGTAAATAGAAAGAAATGTGGGTTTTTATTTCTTTAATACGAGATTCTCTGAAACAAATGGAAAACATTATTGTCTCATTTCGAAACAAAACATTTTCATTTTTTTAAATACAAAAATTCTTAATTACGTTGTATAAACACTTAAAAATATCATGCAATACCTATGTTTTTAAATCAATTAGCTAATATCAATGAAAGTTTTGTTTAAAGTGACTAAATAAAATTACAATATACTAAAAACAATTATTTTTTAATGCATTGCAATTAATTTTAATAAGAATTAAGACAATGAATTAAGAAATCGAAATAATATTTAATTATATCTAATGCATTAAAATTAACGTAAAAACATTCCTAATTTGAATTCCATTTTGAAAAATAACTTTTTTATATAATAAAATTATCCTTTTCAGTATAATCATTTAAGTTAGTTCTTTATTTACTAATTATACGGTAAATATAACCTTTTTTTAGTTTATATAGTTAATAGCTGTATAATGAATACACTTTACAAATGGTTTAATGAAATCTTCAAAAGTAAATAATATCATTTAACTACACTACTGGCCATTAAAATTGCTACACCAAGAAGAAATGCAGATAACAAAATGATATTTATTGGACAAATATATTATACTAGAAATAACAAGTGATTAAATTTTCAAAAAATTTGGCTGGATAGATCCTGAGAAATCAGTACCCAGAACAACCAACTGTGGCAGTAATAACAGCAGTTATACGCCTGGGCATTGAATCAAACAGAGATCGGATTGCGTGTACAGGTACAGATGCCCATGCAGCTTCAACACGATGCCACAGTTCATCAACCATGGTGACTGGCGTTGGGTGACGAGCCAGTCGCTCGACAACCATTGACCAGACGTTTTCTATTGGTGAAAGATCTGAAGAACATGCTGGCCAGGGCAACAGCCGAACATGTTCCGTATCAAGGAAGGTCCGTACAATATCGGCAACATGCGGTCGGGCATTATCCTGCTGAAACGTAGGGTTTCGCAGAGCTTGAATAAAGGGTAGGGCCACGGGTCGTAACACACCCGAAATGTAACGTGCACTGTTCAAAGCACCGTCAATGCGAACAAGAGGTAACCGAGACGTGTATCCAATGGCACCCCATACCATCAAGCCAGGTGATGGGTCAGTATGACGATGACGAATGCACGCTGCCAGTGTGCGTTCACCTTGATGCCGCCAAACACGAATTCGACCATCATGATGCTGTACACAGAACCTGGATTCATCTGAAAAGATGACATCTCGCCATTCGAGCTCCCAGGTTCGTCGTTGATCACACCATTGAAAACGCTCTTGTCTATGACGCAGCGTCAAGGGAAGCCGCAGCCATGGTCTCCGAGCTGAGAGTCATGCTGCTGAAAACGTCGTCGTACTGTTCGTGCAGACACTTGTTGTCTTCCAAACGACCCCGTTTCTTGATTCACGGCTCGTGACGTGGTTGATCGATCCATTACGGCCATGCGGATAATATGCCTGTCTTCTCGGCTGCTACTAATAGGTGGCCGTTGAGTTCCCGCATGGCGTTCCGTATTACCGTCCTGAACCCATCGATTCCAAATTCTGCTAACAGTCATTGGATCTCAACGCGAGCAGCAATACTGCGATAAGATAAACCGCAATCCCGGTACTCTACAATTCGACCTTTATCAAAGTCGGAAACGTGCTAGTAAGCATTTCTACTTCTTACACGTGGCATCACAACAACTTTTCACGAGGCAACAACGTTCAAATGCAATTTGTGTATGAGGAACCGGCTGAACAATTTCCTCAACAATTTAAAAACAATGTAGGTGTCGCCACTGGCGCCTGCTTTGTCTGAATGCGCTGAAAAGCTAATCGTTTGTATATCACAGCACCTTCTTCCTTTCGTATAAATTTCACGTCTGTAGCATGTCGCCTTCTTGGTGTAGCAATTTTAATGTCCAGTAGTCTATTTGTATAAAATTACAACGTTATATAATGAAACTTTTAACTTATACAAAACTTGTATTATTGAATTTACTTATGCCTTTAATTTAAAATGTACATTAATGAGTTTATCAATTGCAATTTATTTCTAGAAATGAAAGAATGTATACTTAAAAGTATACAAAGAAAGAAATTTAATCATATTGAACTTGCATCGTTCAAATATAATAATCGAAACAAATCGCTACATTTTGATTGCATCAAATGTGCTATTTCTTCTTTAATCTCCAATTTAGTAGTAATTATCATAAAATGTTTTTAAAGTTGTTGAAATAATCAAATTTTTTCATGATTGCATCAAGATTGAAGGATTACAATTCACAGTTATAAATTATATCATGGTGGGTTGAGGAACAGCTCCGATACAATCTCACATTTCTTACTGTTCAGTGGGACACCTGTTGCTTTGCTCTTCGGTGAATGCATGTAAATTCTCAGAGCTTAAAAGTATTATTGCACTTCCTTTGATAAATTAATCATTTATAAAATGTTTTAAGTTTTTATGTTTCTAATCCTTAGTTTTTATTAGTTGCTGATATAAATATGAGTCAGCATGTATTTCTACTACTATTCATTGAAATGGATATATGAATACAAAACAAATGTGAACTGAAACGCACAGAAGTTATTGATTTCTTTCAGTTTTCATCACCAGGAACTTTCGTTTCTCAACAGGAAAAGTTTCTTTTGTGACACAATAATTTTTGTCTACCAAGTTCTAGTAATAGGATCCTACAATTTTAGACAAAATGTGTTAGGTTAGAATCTATCCATGGCGGGAAAAGGGTTATACAAATAAGAATAAGGCGAAACACACATACAACTATAAGCAAATAAACATATGTTTGCTGCACAAATGTTGATTTCACATGAAATTAGAGGATTTTTCTGGGTTTCTTCGTACGCATTTCATGAATATTATTCAATATCTATAAAAAAGAAATTAGTTAAGATTGCTATGCATATACAACTTTATACCTTCTGTTATGAAATGTCTTATTATAGGTTTCAGCAGTTAGGTCATCTGATTTGCTATTTCAAAGTAAGCTACAACAGGCTCACACTGACCTATTGTTAATATCATTCTCTTTTGAGTTGAATACTGTTAATAAATACTTAAAAAGAAATGGAGATGTGTTTTTTCTTAAAGTACAACTTTCCTATTTCTTTAGAATAATTAAATGCATCTTCAGTTTGCATGGATGCCTTTCGGGTTTTCCCTGTAACGATACATTAAATGTGGTCACTTTCCATAAAAAGCTTCTCAGTAAACATAAACTCAAAGCGTGTTCATTTCTATAGCAACAACATTTAATTGTTAAACTGTCAGATATATGGTAAAAACACCAATGTGTAATTTGGGCTTAATGTGAACTGATAGTAGGTTCACATTTTGTGTCCTCTGCTTGGTGCTTGAAAGTTTTTCTGACCATTCTCTTTTGTGTTAATGCCTTGAAGAAATCTCTAAAAAGACGAGACAATATTCGATATTAAAAAAACGTTAGAATGGTACTTGACAGGCAGGCTGTTTGAAACGTTGACGCAAAATTATTCATCTGTAGAGAAAAATATGTTTCAAGTTAATTACTTATTTCCATGATCCATTTATTTGAAATATTAATACTCTTTATATCTACCAAAATATAAACTAAAATCATATTTAATTTAGAAAACTGGAATGTATTGCTCTTGGATGAATCTAATAAAGTTATTTGTAAGTTTTAAGGGAAACTTACACATACAAAAATGAAATAATTTTAATGGCCTAATTATACATTATAGTACATATTATCTATAGAATTATACACATTATTAATGCATCATTTCAAATTAATACTTTTATTTATTTATGCATATTATTAAAGACTATCTTTCATGATACAATTAAATTATCACAAGCAATTTATATAAATTAAGGTTTCCTCATCATATTTCTATTTCTTAATCTGATATGGAGTAGATAGAAAGTATTTTCCTTATTAGTTTGAATTATTTATTCACATATATAATCATATTAATTGTGCTTCAGTGAAATAGGTTTGCTAAAACGTTTGTCCTATTATTCAACTGATAGAAAGATATAAATAATTTAAAATAGTTGAAATGTATTGAATATATTTTACATTTCATTCTAACTAGACATTCAAAATTGTGCATCCATTTATTTAATTGATCATTTATTTGAGACATTTATTGAAATTTAAAAGTTTTCATGTAATTACTAATTAATTACTTCATGAAATAACAACTATAAATTATCAAATTTAAATGTAATTTATAATTACTTTAAATGTATTTTCATGTAATTATCAATTAAATTACAGCTTATTATTTACTAACAAATCAGTTGAAATTATGTTTTATAGTTATTTTCTTTAAGTCTCTTAAATGATACAGTTTAAATATATAAAATCGAAAATATTCTTGACTAAATTTACTTTGAGTTACGAAATTCAAACAAATTTTCACAATGCATATTAAAATTTTAAACTTTTTTCTTAGTTAAAAGTTTATCAAATTTAATTTAATTAATTATACATTGCTTTTAAACTATTATGAAATGGGATAAGAAATAATAAATGCTGATAATGATTATAATTTTCATTGCAGAATAATTTAAATGCCTTATGAGTTATATTTAATTATATAAACTATTTAAGTGACATGAAGTATGATAACTTTTATTAAAGATAAACTTTAGATGATTACAAAATTTTAAATTGTTTTCTATATACTGGTAATTTTCTCTAATGCATATTTAATAAAATGGAAATAATTCCATATTAAAAGAATTTTTTTTCTGGATTTATTTTTAGATTTATTTCTTTTAAGTTATTTTATAATTCTACTAATATTTACAAGAGTACACGATACTCCAGATTTTCATGTCCAGACTTTGAAAGAAATAGGTTGAAATAATTTAGTAGTGTGAAGATAGTAAATATTAATATATACTTTGATTTATAACCTATTTGTTTAACTTCAACTTTCCAGTTTTTAAAATAATATCACTGTTAAAGCTTTAAGTACAACATGTTTAAAAGCTTAAAAATATTAAAATTTGTCAAAAACATGACAGAAATCTGTAAAACAGCTTCAATTTTGTTTAATTTCTTGATACTGTAATTATTAGATGTTTAAAAAGAAACTTGCTTTTAAGAATCTTAGTGGAAGGGTAAGAAAAATTGAATGTCAATAATTTAAAAAAAAAATTTGATTAAGTTAAATTCTATGAAAACATAATCATTAGAAAATTGTATATGCGACTTTAATTCTCTAAATCATATATCTGTAATAAATATCCTGATGTGAATGGTAGTTGTCGGTGCCAACAGATGACATTACTACATAAGAATATATTTTCATATACTAGTATAATCTTGTTCAAAAATTCAAAATTGAGAGTAGTAAATAGAACTCTCTTTTCCATGCCTGCTGGCCGCACATTTTAGAATACCCTTTTCTGTTTTCATGTCATCTTGAGATCCCCTTTCATTCTTTTTAATGAAAATCCTATATAATTGTTAAATATAATTAATAAAATCATGCTCTATTTTATTTATGTTTGCGCATTAAAAGATGAATACCAAACAAATATATATATCATGTTTTATTAGCTATATAAATAGCTACATTGGCTGCCCAACTTATTTTTGCCGAACATATTTTTGTTTACTTACTGGAAAACCTATTTTAGAAAAGTATAATTTCTTTTTCGTAATATTTTATTTTAATTAAAATTAAATTTAAAAACAAATTCTACATACCACAGAACTAATTAAGGAAAGAAAATCCTTCATTAAATTTTATTTTATATATATGTATAGGATTGCAAACGTAGTAAAATTCTGAAACACCATTTAATATTTGTTGTTATTAATTTGTTCACAATTAAAATAAATAAAATAGTGCTTATCGCAAAAATGATATTGTTTTACAATAAAAAGTATAGTTTCAATTTTAATTTTAAATAATATAACAAACTTATTCATAAAGTTTCGGTTTAAACTTTTGGATGATAATTTGTTTCAATTTTTTTAATAGTAATTTCTATAATTCTTGTATTATTTTGTAATAGTTGAGGAAGATCTTTTGAGTTATATTAAATTCTGTTTATTTTATTCATGTGTAATAGCTACTTAAATTTGAAATAATTCTTAAAAACGAAACTCTTCTTGATATCTTAAAATATTTTGTTAGTAAAATTTTCTGAAAAAAATAAATAATATAAAAATGGCACATCTGCTTGTATACAGTATTGCATTTTAAATATTTAATTATTTGCCATTGAATGTTAGATTATGGTTAAAATATTTTCTTATAAAAAAATTATTTTATTTTTTGTTATTTTAATTATTGATTAAGGCAAATATTTTTAATACTGATAAAATCATGAATAAATATTTCTCTCATTTCTTATTTTTAATGACGTTTGGAATGTAAGATACAGTTTTAATTCGAAACTAATGCTTCTTTAGCTAAAACAGAAATGGATATAATATGATTACATTATATTTTGATTCTGTATTTTGAATTAATTAAGTTCACCATTTTGACATATAATTATCATAGAAAATAAGATTATGAATTTGAATTCAAAAACAAAAAAACTCTTATCGTGTTTATATGATTAGTTTTGTATACAAAGTAGTTTGATTTTCATTATTAAATTTAAATAATATTAGATAAAATGCTGCAATTTTGTTTTTTTAAGAAATAAAATAGGTAATAAAATTTTACAGACTGATTTAATATCTTTGAATTTTAGCTCGATGATTGTAAGTAAAGAAATGGCTATTCATGATAGTCAAAAATAAGAATTTGGCATGGAATTTATGAAAGAATTATTAAACTCTGTTTTGACAGAAATGAAATGACACGAATAAAAAAATGCTAGAAGAAAGAAATTTGCAACAAGAAAAATCAAAGAAAAAAAAAGGTAAAAGCCAGTTTGAATACAAGGTTCAACTTAAAATCAAGAAATTGCAAAGCGAATAGATAGTGCTGATAGTGCTGCCACAGAAGCCGATGTCTATAGAGTAGATATTCAAACCGTGTTATCCAGTTTTAATTCAAAATAATTTGATATGTCTGTATCTAAGTTTTTTATAAAGTGCCAAATTCTTTAGGAATTATTATCTTGTCAGAAATGTGTTAGATAAGGGTGCAAAATTGTAACCTGAGTATTTGTGGAGACTATAAAGGTTTTTGAGCTATAAAGGATGTTCTTTCGAAAAGATTCAAACTAAATTCAGAATGATAACTAACATTATCTGCATATCATTGAACATTGAATGCCAACATTTCTTACATAAATGTTGGCAATATAAAAGTAATTATTATGAGAGATTGCTTACTGGTCTAAATACAAAACCATTGAAAGGATAATCCATTCTTATTATTGCTGATCAAATTAAGTAAAAGTATTCACCGGAGATTAAACAGTATTTCCCGGATGAGTTATGAGAGTTGATTGATCTTTTTGATCAGGAAAAACAGTTGGGCTCTAATGATAGCATGAAACCTTAATGAGAAAAATATGTCATCTTAGGTATTCGAAGGGTTGGAATTGGAATACAGTATGGAAGAAAACGTTTACTTGAAAGCTTCTTAAAAAAAGGAAGAATAATGAGTCCAGATCATCGTAAAGGTCATTTCACCCTAAAATTAGATTTGCTGTCTCGTATTCTATGAAACGTTTTGGATTTGACACCTCAGGTTAAATATAATCAAAATGTCCAACTTGCAAAGTTGCAGATTAGACATTTTGGACAATTGGACTGATAATGCTACTTTTGCGAATACTTTCTGCCGTGTTTTCTCTTAAAAATATATTATTGCTAAATATAATAAGAGAGAGAGAAAATTTAATCGTGCTTTATATGTTACTTATGTTTGTATTTGTGCACTAAAATATGGAAATCAAACAAGCGCGTGTTTTGTATTTTATGGGCTATATAATTAATTTTCTTTAAAACAAGGATTAAATCACACTGAGAATTTATTGAAAAATATTAAAAAGACATTTCATATTAAAATAAAGAGTAAAATGACTTTTTTTAAAAAAAAACGTGAACAAATAAATCAAATTTAAATTTCAATATTAAAAAAAATATCAGGAAATTTTGAAATGGAAACTTATTTTTCGGAATCTATGTTTGAATTATATGATCTCTCTTTTTAGTTATTATCTGTAAATAAGTTTTACTGGGGTGTTAATTAATATTATGCAAATTCTTTTCTATTTTAAGTATTTTTTTATATTAAATCATGAAATTCTATTTTGTATACATGTATTTGAATGTAATTAGATCACAAGTTAAGGTACATTCAATGATGATATAACGATAAACGAGCACAATAAAAATAGTTTTCAAGATTTTTTGGCACTTTAGTTTTAGATATAGTAAAGCCGCCTCTATACAAGTTAACAAGATTTTATTGGGGTATGTATTAAGGGAACATTGTCAAAGAGCACGTTTGAATTTTATGCAATTTTCTATGCACCTTATAATATTTAGTACACACAGAAGATTGTATAATTGGTATATACATAATCCCCTTTATATAACTGAATTTTAGTTTAAGCATAGTGCTTGATAATATGATATATAAGAATCCTTTTAAAGTTTCCCATTATAAACATTTTGTTTTTTTAAAAGTTGTGTATAGTGGTAAATACTTGATTCTAGATGAACGGTATTTCATTATCACTTATAAATACATATTCAGTCAAGTATGTAATCAAGTAATTGCACATTTTTAATCTTTTACTAGCTGTGAAGTATGTTTTACATATATTAAAACTTAAATATATAAGTATTAATACTTAGTATTTTATAGAAATGAACATTATGAATTTTCAATTGGTTTTAAATGTCTTGTAACTATTTTAAATTAATGATAAGGTGTCCTAAACATAGAGATTTTAATTTTGTTACAAAACAAATGTTGCTATAAAATTGAAAGACAATGATCAATAGAATTATATTAAATCGAAATCATGTGAAAAAACAAAAAATCTCAGCATGGTAGCTCTTTTTTCACGAGAAATGAGTACTGACACCATTATATATTTTATACTTCATGGAAAGATTTTACATTTTTGTAAATAATAAATAAAAGATTTTACATTTTTGTATTTAAAGTATTGTTAAATAAATAAATTAATATTCCTTATTCTAAAAATTAAGTGTTACAAAAGTGCAGAAAAATATTAAATACGCCATAAAAATGTTATAATTATATGAAAATACAAAATATATAATTATATAAAAATACGCAATAAAAATCTCAAATAAAAATTTCTCGTCAAACGTTCTCCAGAAAAAAAAAAAAAAAAAAAAAAAAAAAAAAAAAAAAAAAAAAAAAATTTAAAATTCATGAAAAATCTTTCAATTTTAAATGGATCAATGACATTACTGTACCTCAGAAATCCGCTTAGTGTACCAGTATGAATAAACTGTAATAAAATTCCTTACCAAAATTTTAATGAAAATGATAAGCATTACATTGAATAGAAATATAATTAATTTTAATAACTCTTTATTCAGCATAATTTTGTTCTCTTTAAATAATAAGAAAAAGTTTTAACTATTAACGTAATTTTGATGAAGCTTATTTAACAAATCAGTAAAGAAAGTTAATCCTAAATATCAAGTATAAAAATGCTATAAAAATATTAAAGAATATATTGTATTTTAATTATGTATGTGCAATGCTTACATAAATGAATATTTATTCTTATAAATGTTATTTTAAAATTTCATTTTAGTGCATAATTTAATTATTAACAATAACGAATATTGTATTATAATAATATTTTAATAACATTATAAATTATCTTTGTATGAAACTAAATTTGATATGCAAGTGATTAAGAAAAAAAATCACGAGTCATACACTAGTAACTCTTGTAATAATTACCTTTTTCATATATTTAGTGGTCTCCTTTGTATGTTCAAATAATAGATTTTTTTACATTTTGATATCTGGGATGATTAGTAATTTCTGAGTGGGCGTAAATTTGTGCAGAATTAATAAAATGACTGAAATTGCAAACTATTCAAAAGTTATTTTAAAGTAATTGATTGAACTAGTCATATGAAAATTCTTAATTTGCATACAAATTTATTCATCTAATAAAATAATAATCTAATAAAATTGTAGAATAATTTGAATTTTCTTAATTAGTTTATAAAGATAATATACAATTAATTATTTCTTAAATTATCATGTAATAATGATTTATTTTATTCAAGTTCAATTTATTCTGTGAAAGTGATATGAGACAATTTTATACAGGAATATAAAATAATACTATAAAACGTTATGATTTTGAAAAGAAAAATAAATTTTATTTAGCTAGACAAATAGTTAAATTTATACAACTCATCGTAAGAATAGTTAGTCGGAACTGAAAGTAAAATGAACTAGGCTATATCAAAAATTAATGAAGTGATATGTTTTTATGATAGTTTAAGCGTAGTTGTCTTTTTCTTCAGAAGGCGCATTATCATTTGTGAAATTACAGAAGACATTAACTACTTGTATTAAAGATAAGACGTATTGTTATTAAATTAGACGCAATTATATTCTTTCACATAAAAAGTGATTTTTTATATTGTAATGATGTTAATTTGTATTGTTTTAAAAAGTATTTTCAGAGAAACAATGCTTGCAAATGTAACGAAGCGAAAGTAAGTAACTCCTACATACGATTTTGTGAAACAAATTTCCACTGAAGTTTGCTTTTTTTAGCAATTACGATAAATAAAACTTTTATGAATAAATATATTGAATGGAAAATGAAAATAATCGAAGCTAAAAAGTTTTTGTAGGATATTTACGCATGTGTTCACATTTCATAAAGGAGGAGACTTAGAAAACCTCAAAGCTTTCATCTAGGCTAATAATCACGTAGAAAACAGAAACATAATAGGCATTTCTTGTATCAGTCAACAATGTCTGGTATCAAACTCATGGCCTTTCATATTGAAAGCAACGCCTCCTCTCTAGCCGTAATAAGCTACATTAACACATTATTGTACACAACCTAGCGGGAAGTTTTTGTAAGGCATTTAAACTTCTATCACATGTATGCCTTTTTCGATAAATGTTTATAGATAGTAAGTTATAAGCACATTTTTAAGGGTAGAGGAACCTTGAAAATGTTAAGAAACTCACATTGACATATGTAAATTAAAAATAGAAGTATAATTTTTTTCATTGTTTGACATTAATTGGGATTGATTCTGTGACTTTAAAGAACAAAATCCTAACATTTATCCACTATAAATCCAATGTTCACTATTTTGATATCGCGAAATGATTATCTATGAAGTAAATGCTATTGTAAATTATTGGAAAAATTGTAATAGATGTCATCCAGTTGGACGTCCAAGCAGAATGTAAAAGAACAGGTTCAATCTTTTATTATCCAGTAAGGATTAGACTGGTACCTACGAGCTTCTGTTTTGAAGAATGCTCTCTAAAATGATAGGCCATGATTATAAAATATTCAATTACTTTAGATTATTAAAAGAACAAAAAATAGAGTAAAAATACCACTCATCTATTTCTATATCTAAAATTATTTCTACAATATGTAATGTGTTATCTAATAAGGAGAGGATTTTTTGAAGATTTGTCTTTAAATACCTCTCTAGTGACTTGCAAGACGTTTATTTTATACAGTGGTGAATTCAATATTAACAAGCAGAAAAACTTTGCGGCTCATTGAAAAATGTTTTTCTATGATTATAATATATAGTACATTTGCTACGTTAATATTAAAGAGTAAAATAATCACCTTTAAATGTGTTTCATAAAATCAAACTAATGTGAAGTTTACCTCAGAGCATGTGGTATCAAAAATAAATTTAAGGCCGGAAAACTAGCAGGCAAGTTTTAAACAATAAGGATTTTATCATCAGAGAAGATAAAAAGAAACACAATCATTATGATTCTTGTATTTCTCCTAGTATATTTCAGGTTCAATAAAGTTTAAAAAAAATTGTTTACAATGTCAGTTATGTGATATATGAATGAAATCCAGTCTTCACATTTTAATTGGATTAATGTGAATTTAACAGAATTGGATATCAAAATAATTATATTACCCTTAATATAAGAATACTTTATAATTCTGATTATGGCAAACGTCTTAATGTAGACAATTTTATCTAGCACTATATTTAATTTGCATTGTCTTATACATTATTATAATGTTATATCACAGTTTCTCCTAAATTTGGTCTGACAATAACAAAAATGAGTAATACCTCCGTAGATTCTTGAAACACATACAATCCTTATCTCAGCAATATTTTTTTTTTAAAAAAAAGAGCATAACCTTGATTATTTATAAATAAGCTTTTCTGAATAACTTGTAATACATTAACGTGTATCTCAGGCTAACAAATATGTGACTTTTTTATTTATCACTTATTAATTTTATCTTTTTCATTTTATTCTATTAGAACTTTTAGATTTTATCTGAAACCAAATATTTTATATTTTTTATGAGATGATTTGATAAAAAGTGATTTTTGCAGCGAAAAAAAAAATGTTGAGCAGCTGTATCATCCAAAAGTCCACTTATATATATTTTTGAATATACATTATAATGTTTTCCAACAATGCAGTATCACCTTAGTTAATTTGTATAATTTACTTTTTCCATTTAACATTATTTTCTTTAAATCACTAATTGAAGAAATTTTTATACCACCTGCATGTAACTTCTTTTGTTGTCTACAAATGTTATTTGGTTGGTTATTATATTATAGTAAAATACATTAACTTGTATCTCAGGCTAACAAATAGGTGATTTTTTTTTCCAGATCACTACAACATTTAGTTAGTTAAACAAAAATATTTTATAAATTTAATAATTGATGTGATAGGTATTATAAAATAACAAAATATATATTATAGATTAAAATATATACAGTATAAAATAAAAATATTAGATCTATGTTATATTTTTTTCAAGAGTTAAACTATTTTCCAAGTGAAAGTTATTTAAACCAAATAACAAAATTTATTGAATTGTTGGTATGCACTATAAATAACTCTTATACTAATGTCCAGACCATCCTAATATTATCACAAATTGTATTCATTAACTTTTTAAATAAAATTAAAAGAAAGTAAAAAAAAATTACACATTCCAGAAATATTTACCTAACTTAAAACTCTAAAAATTGTATAAAAATTTAAAAATTTCACACTGGCTTCTTTAATTACATTTCTAAAACTTGAAACATAATTTGTTTTGAAAAACAAAATATTTCTATTTCTTACACCTACTTCTAAGCTCAGAAGTTTTGGTTGTTCTGTTCAAAGCAGCTGGTATTTGGTTGTGGCACTTTTTCGCCTGGTGTGTCCTATATTATTTTATTCTGAGAAAAACTTCCCAAGCTTATGATGTTCTACATTCCCTGACTCAAAGTAAAAAAAATGTTCTCGTAATAACAATTCTAATTATTTTAGTGGTAGAAAAAGAATTAGTTGAAAGATAAGAATTGAAATTTTGTGAAAATATATTTTTTTTTTATTAATGGCAAAAAAGATAATATTTTCGCCTTTACTTGGAAAACGAGAGCGACCTATTTTGTTGAAAACATTTTACCTTATTAATTGTTAAGAAGTATTCTACTAAGATACGTTTCAGAGAAAAATATCAAAATTTTCTTTGCCATAAAAAACAGAATTCAAATTTGTTTGTCTATTATGAATTGAAAAAAAAATTATAAAAATGCAATGTATATTCTAAATGACATACATTTTTTTTTTAATTTTAAGCTAATTATTATTCTACCTTAATCTGAATCATTACTTTGTGAAAGTGTTTAACATTAAGAGTTACTTAAAATGTGTATATTTTGATTGTAACAATAATATAATTATGAAGACATAAGGTAATGCATTTTATTTATAAATTTTTATAGTATTCTCTTCATTAATAATAACATTTGTTCAAACACAAAAATTGAAATCTAGATTAACTGTTTATTGTAGAAATAATACGAAACGAGTAATTTCATCAAAAATGGTTTATCAATATAACTTAAATGTCTAGTAGTTTTACATAAAATAATGCTACTATTTTAGTTCCATGAACAATTGAAATACGTAAAATACGATTTTTAAATGTAAATAATAAAATAAGATACTTATTAAAATATATTTTATAAAAATTCGAAAAGAAATCAATTCCTGTAAATTTTAATTAATCTCATTCCAAATGAAAAGAGTACCTTTCACAAACAATGAAAATATAAATTAAAATCCCATACTAAGTAATTATTGCGCGTATCATTTGAAGTCTTTTTAATCCTTGATATTCAAGGTAAAATGTACCTCTACAAATGTATTCTCATGTCTTCTTAAGTATTGTTTCTTTTTCTTTCGAAATGTGCAAACAGCCTTAAGGAATAAAAAAAAAGTATTTTTGTAAAGAAACTTCTAAAAGTTTTCTGAAATAGTTTGTTGTTTTAAAGAAAAGAATAAAAGTTGAAACGTATAAAAATCATAATTGTTGTATGTTAGCTTTCCTTTTCGAACATGTTGAGAAATATACATTCTCATTCCATATTAAAAATAGTAAGCAATAATTAAAATATTGTAAGCTTTACTTGCGCAGATTACAAATTATTATTTGAATACTTAAAACTAATCTTAAATTATACGTTAAAAGATTTATTTCCAATCTTCTTTTGTTAAAAAATATAAAAAGCGGTATAAATATCAGCATAATTAATAGTGGCATAAATAAAAAAAATAATCTTAAAACAATGTTTCTATGATATCGTAATATAAACATTATGATTATTTTGATTTAATAATTATATCAAAATTTCTTTTACTTAATTATTTCAATCCGAATTTATTAATATACTCTTTTATGAAATACTCATTTGCAGCTAACAGAAAATTTACATCAAAAGCATAAATTCTGCTTAATTTTTAAAAGCAGAACCTGATACATTGTAATTGCTGTTTTAATATAAAAAAGCCGAAAATAATAGAAAATATCTGTCTAGAAAAATTAAATTGACTTGTTGAAATTATATATATACATAATTATTTTAAATAATATAACATATATTGAGAAAAAAATTGAATAAAACTTGACAAATATATATTCTACGAGAACCCTATCGCATTTATCTTTTTTTATTTCAGTTTTCTAAAATTATCCTACCATTTAAACTTCCTTGATCATGAAAAAACAAATGATAGAAAACATCTTAACCTAATTTATAAAATAATGTCAAGGAATATGAGTCATTTTAAATTGTATTATGAGAATATTTTTAAACTGAACAATGCATTACAAAATTTAAATTCAATAGATAAGTATAATGAAAGCACTCTACCCATCCAAGTAAAAGACTGCATTTCATGCTAACATTCACATAGTTAAGTTTCTCAACTTTATAACAAGATTTGTTTTCCCAAAGACTACGCTTTTGAGAATAAACTCATAAATATAAAGGAGGAGAAAAGAGTTATATTTCTTAATATATTAAGCAAACGTTTCTTAAATGTGATGGAGTCAAACCCATTTGTCAAATTATAGGCATGATTCTTGTCTTAAGAGACGCATCTCTTTTTAAAGAGAAGTTTGTGATTATTGAATTAAGACTTCCATTCTTTCAAATAAAGCAAATACCTTTTTCCCAATATTTTTTGCTGCGCAAGAAAAAGTATTATCTCTAAAACAATTCAAGAAAAACTTAAAGAACAACGAGTTAAAGTGATATTTGATTGTATTTTCTAAAAATGGAGAAGTAATTGACATAAATTGAAATTTAACTCTACCTTTAAATTGATTGGATATAAAGATAACATTTATTAAAAAATGATTGAAAACAAAGTGCTATTTCAGACATTTTATACTTTCTTGTTGTTGTTACTAATCTTCCAGAGTAGGACAAAAAACAGAAATTAATATCATTTTAATGTATTTCTTATATCTAATATTTATATCTAATTTTTCGAGAAATGCTTATGCAAAAACGGTTCAATGTCAATAGAAAAAATTGTATGGCGTCAACATAAAAAATATTTGAGATGTGGACTCGGCGCCAAATTAAGCCTACGCCACCTACGCCGACCAAAAAGTGTCAGAGTATGTAGACATGAGTGAAAGTTATAATGAAAACCAAACGTAGATAACGAAACGCTGTCTATTTCATAACGCCTACAGAAGTCATAAAGTTGGGATAGAAAATTAATTGTTTGGCATATTTTACGTAGTATGATGCGAAATATTAGAAACATATAATGAAAATATCTATAAAGCATAGAGTGTTACCATACCTCAATATAGATATGTCAGAAAAATAAATGAAATATGTAAATGATGAAAATATTATAATAAACATTACAATAAAAATATTTGGAATAAATAGTGTAATATAAAAGATTTAAGCACACAAAAGTTTTAAAATATTTATTTTCATTAATTTACCTATGAGAAAAGTTAACTCATGCAAAAACGACTTCCAAAAAATATTTTTTTAATAAATTCTAGTAAACATATTTAAATACCGAATTTTCTTATCAAATGTCGTGTGATATATTACTGTTTTTTAAAAGCAGAATCATTATTAATGCTCTTCTTTTTAAGCATTGCATAATCATATTTTTGTTATGCAATACATAACAATTATAATTTGAAATCATCAGTATTCGAATACTCATGTATCAGCATTTCCTTTGAATATAGCTAAATAAACTAATAAGACGGCATCCTATATTATGCGGATAACTAACCTGTAACTCTCATACATTTTCAAAACAAAGCAGATTGCAGGTTAAATCGTAAAAAAGTATCAAAATAAATTCAAACTTTTATTTTTGTTTGAAATACTGATTAAAAACAAAAATTACAAATTGGAGAAAATGAGAGAAAAATCGCAATGTTGCAAATAATACAAGATTCTTTAATATTTTTAGATTTGACTGGAAAATAATTTGATTTACATGTTGGAACGTGTTGGAACTTTTAATTTTTAAATATTTACCTCACATGATACAACATAGACTATAATGTAATAACAAGTTGATTTGCTACATAATTACACACATTGGCTTCATATCCCACAACGTCCTTAAATTGATAATTGTTTAAAAAAAATGGAGCGATGTTACTACAGAAGCATATTAAAATATTGTATAAAATAGGAATGAAGTTCAGTATCCTTTCAAATGCGAGTGACTTTTGAGCAATTAATCACTTTGGATTGCATTAAACAAATATGATTGTTGTTAGAAGTGAGATGAAGTTATGGCTTACTATTAAGGATTAATGTCTTCATTACAGAGATTAATTTGATTTAATTTAATACTATTAAAGTAGATTATGAAATCTGTACACTTAGGAGTTAAGTACTTTGCAGTATTGTGAGCATATCCTTTACAATCTCACAACATGTGTGAGATTGACGAAAAGGATTTTGTTGGCTACATAGTTGGCTATCAAACAATATATAATCTTTGGTTAGCGGTCAACCAAGATAATTCTGAATCATGAGTCCATGTGCTTAAATTCACTTATTTCACTTGATTATATAATACCTAAATTGCTTTTATTAAAGGATTTATCAAAAGGACCTATATGAGGAAATGCTGAATACTATTATTTATTCTCTTCTAAAAATGCCTGTATTAACTTTAGAGTAGCTTAAAAACATCTGCTAATATTAAACAGTTTTTTTTATAATTATAACATTTACATTAACACTACTTTTACAGAGATTTAGCTTATTTTATTTATATGAACTTTGGAGAAAATAAAAGAATTTTCTTAAAATATAAGGTCGCATCTTAATACCTGCACACGTTCTAAGTTTATATAATATTGTATCAAATATTTCAAATATTTATTAAAATATTTCAAAAGTACTTCAAACTTTTTCTGAATTTCAGTGAACATATCTCAGAATTAAAAAAGAACTTAAGGTATGATATATGGTTATGTGAATGTGTAAATGCAATTCTTTAATATTCAAAAGTTGTGTTAGTTGAAATATGTGATGTTTTCTCCTTGTGCTAGTTGTAGGCTGGCAGTATGGGCTGCGGTGCTCCACTTTTCAAATCGAACCGTAATTTGGTTTGAAGTCCAAATTCTGAAGTACACACATTCCAAAGGTACCCGTTTATAGGGTAGGCAATCATTGACCCATGCATACAATGAAAAGATAAGAGAGAGAAAAAGTACATCTATGGATTTAACCAGGATTTGAGACCAGGACCTCCAAATATGCAGTCAGGCACGCTGACCAATAGTCAGCGTGGTAGCCTGAATAGGATATATAATATACAAATATGACACTGTGATTAGTAAAGTATATAATGTGGAGTGTTTTGTAAAATATTAAAACAGATATGGTCGTATATTGATTACGAAATATTCTACCAGATAAGAAAGTCTTAGATATTAATCATTGAATCTGTGTTTTTTGAGCGTCGAATGCTACGGCATTCTTTCTTACGTAACCAAAGAAAAATTTTTCGAAGAAATGTTTTAGGAAAATTCACTTTGAATATTAATGTTGGTTAGAATTATATTATTATTAGAAACAGTGTTTACAAAATGTGCTATACATTAAATGTTAAACAACATACGTACTTAAGCAGGGGTAAAATAAAAAAAAACATACCTTCCGAATACTTACCTTTGGTGTTGATTCGGCAGATAATTAGTTATATAAATTACATACAGTTACACAGTTAATATAAATCATATTATTTTGAATATCATCTAATGTTGAATGTCAGCAGCACATTTGTTAGCTCTAGATCAACGCAAATATAAAACTAAATGTCAAATTTAGTAGACTTCGGAAACGATATTTTAGTTATACTGCTTAGTAATTAAAAGCAGTTCAAAGTAAAACATATATTTTCTCAATATTGACAAATTTATTAAGTAAATATTAACGTAAGTTTAGACATACAAATTAAAATAAATTCATTAAAAATGCATGCAATAATACAAATATATTATTTAATGGAAACTGTTTTTTTATTATGCATGAATATTCATTCGTATAATATGAAAATAACTTATACTTTTCATTTGAATTTAAGTCTTTCTTTTATCTAAATTTGTCTTAAAATTTTAAGATCATGCACCCAATAGTTTCATTATTACAGTTTATGGCACATTATTTCGTATAACTCGTATATTTACTTTCATGAAAATTTTAACCATATAATTAAAAAAATGATTTTCATCAAATCACTTTATTTTATTCATCTGTGCATATATTAATATTTCAAAAATAAACTTTTCAAGTATTTACCATAAATTAGTCTCTATCAAGTATTTATTGTGATGTGATAGGCGTGAAGAAATAAACTATTTACCATCTCCTGAATATACATTAAAGTTTATTGCCATTAAAAAAAATAATATATATATATATATATATATATATATATATGTGTGTGTGTGTGTGTGTGTGTGTGTGTGTGTTTGTGTGTGTGTGTGTGTTACCGTGAAAGACCGAAATCAGAGAATGTCTTCATTTACAGGTGAATGTCAACAAACACCAAATACGTCGGTGAAAGATCGAATATTTCATTACATTCTTGTACATTCGGACTCTCACCATTGTATGTCAACAATCACAGATATGCTCTGGTGGAGGTTGAAAAGAGAGGAGCCGACAAATAGGCGACTGGCTGTTTCTCACCAAATCTGCCAAGTCTTTTGTTCTGGTGGAGTCCCACGGCAAATCCTAGTGACTGGCTGTTTCAAGCCAAATCCGTCGAGCTGGTAGAGTCAGTCAGCTTTGTCAGTCTTATGCATATGCAAGGTCCGATGGTGAGAGCAAAGTTTTCTTAATTTTTTTTTCTGATTTCCTGATTTATACAGAATGGGTACTGCAATGAATCATGATCTTTTTTCTTGAAAAGTTAAATGTATTAATTGCGGGTAAACAAGAAGACAATTACTTTTATTTTTCTCGAGAAAAGTACTCTAAAATACTTTCTGAAGTGGTTTCTGCTAAAACTAAGTGCAACACACCTTTGGAATACAGACGATTAAATCATTTTGACTTATTAAAAATTAATGATGAAGAGAAGTTAATTTTACCATTAAAACCAGGAGAAACGAATATATAGTATTATGTTACCAATGAGGAATTTTTCAGTATACTATATAAAGCTCATACCAGGATAGGCCATGGAGGAAGAATACGTATGCTTAAAGAAATGCAAAATAAATACAAATATATTACATATAAAGTTGTTATCTATGCAAACAGATTCAAAAGAATCACAGGGCACCTAAGAAAAGTATTGTTGTGAAACCAATGATCAGTTCTGAGTTAAACTCTAGATGATCTGATAGATATGCAGTCAAACTCAGATGGTGAATATAAGTTCATGAGGGCGTATCAAGATTATTTAACTAAGTTTGTTCAGCGACGACATTTGAAAACAAAGAGGGCTGAAGAAGTAGCGTATCACATTTTTCCAATAATTTTTACATTTGGTGCTCCAGCAATATTGCAATCAGATAATGGTAGAGAATTCAGTAATCAAGTCATATCCGAAATATGCGCTATGTTGAAAGATGTTAAGATAGTTCATTGAAAGCCTAGTCACAGTCAAACACAAAGCTCAGTTTAAAGGCCCAATCGGGATATACAGAATATGCTAAATACATGAATGAACAATAACAATACAAATTAATAATTAGAAGGTTTACCCTTTGTTCAATTTGCAAAGAACACTACATACCACGAAAAAATATGTCAAAGTCCTTATGAAGTCATGTTTGGCATTAAAGCGAAAAGACGCAAGTATTGAAACTGAGGAATAACTTGAAGAAGTAGCCGATACTTTTGAAACCGAAGAACAGCTTGAAAAAACTGGTAATACTTCTGAAAAAAATTTGAGTGGTGGTCAAACCGAAAACCAAATTCCAAAGAAGAATATTGAAGAGGACTTGCAATCCACTACGTTTTCACATCAAGTTCTGAATGAAAAACACGAGTTAATTTCTATAAAAAGAACTGCCGCGAAAGAGAATCTTCTACTGCAAGCAACAAAAATGTTGCGAACCTCACAAAATCATTTTCTTCCTGCTCAAATTGGTGATATTGTACGAATACAAATCCTTGATGTCGGCCATGGTCGTACAGATAACATAAATGTGTTAGCAATTTGTTGTTGGAATAGAAGAATCAGACTTCTATATGCGGTACTCTCAATGGTACTCTCAAGGTAATGGTGCTCTAAAGCAGCTTTACATACGTAATCAGTTCGAAATTTGTAAAGAAAAGCTCCTTTCCATAGATAAGATATATTTTCAAGAAATTGCGCTAATAGAAGTAGCTGCAGCAAATTCGATAAGCGGTGGGCAAGGCTATACACGCTGTCATTGCAAAAGGAAGTGTTCCACAAATAAATGCAGTTGTAAAAGCAAAGGCCTCTTATGCAATTTAAAATTTCACAATAGTTAAACGTGTTGCAATAAATAAGATTTGGTTCGCATAATTTGGTAAGTTTTTTATTACTATTATTTTATTTTCTCATTTAGAACGTACTGTATAATTAAGTAAGTTTTTTACTTCTATCATTTTGCTTTCTCATTTTTAAAGTACCATGTGTTTTAAGTTCTTAGAGTTATCCCTTTCAGAAAAAGAGGCGAAAAAGTTATCGCGACTGAACTACGGAGAAAAAAATATAAATCTCGGAAAACATTCACCATTAGTGCATGGTGAATGTCGACATTCAAAGGTGAAAGTTATAAATAAGGATACTTAACAAATATTTCGGACATACACCAAGTGACTATGTGAATGCTGACCGGTGAATGTCGACATTCTCCAGATTTCGGTGTTTCACCGTAACATATACACTACTGGCTATTAAAATTGCTACACCAGGAAGAAATGCAGATAACAAAATGATATTTATTGGCCAAATATATTATACTAAAAATAACAAGTTATTTAATTTTCAAAACATTTGGCTGGATAGATCCTGACAAATCAGTACCCAGAACAACCACAGCTGGCAGTAATAATAGCAGTTTTACGCCTGGGCATTGAGTCAGACAGATATTGGAATGCATGTACAGGTACAGATGCCCATGCAGCTTCAACATGATGCCACAGTTCATCAACCGTAGTGACTGGCGTTTGGTGACGAGCAAGTGACTCGGCAACTATTGACCAGACGTTTTCTATTGGTGAAAGACCTGGAGAACGTGCTGACCAGGTCAACAGCCGAACATGTTCTGTATCAAGGAATGTCCGTACAATACCGGCAACATGCGATCGGGCATTATCCTGCTGAAACGTAGGGCTCGAATAAAGGGTAGAGCCACGGGTCTTAACACACCAGAAATGTAACGTGCACTGTTAAAGCACCGTCAATGGGAACAAGAGGTGACCGAGGCGTGTATCCAATGGCACCCCATACCATCACGCCAGGTGATGGGCCAGTATCACGATGACGAATGAACGCTGCCAGTGTACGTTCACCACGATGCCGCCAATCATGGATGCGCCCATCATGATGCTGTACACAGAACCTGGATTCATCTGAAAAGATGACGTCTCGCCATTCGTGCGCCCAGGTTCCTCGTTGATCACTCTATTGAAGGCGCTCTTATCTATGACGCAGCGTCAAGGGAAGCCGCAGCCATGGTCTCTGAGCTGAGAGTCCATGTTGCTGCAAACGTCGTCAATCTGTTCGTGCAGAGACTTGTTGTCTTCCAAACGACCCCGTTTCTTGACTCACGGCTCGTGACGTGGTTGCACGATTCATTACGGCCATGCGGATAATATGCCTGTCTTCTCGGCTGCTAGTGATAGGTGGCCGTTGAGATCCCGCATGGCGTTCCGTATTACCGCCTTGAACCCATCGATTCCATATTCAGTTAACAGTCATTGGATCTCGACCGACGCGAGCAGCAATACTGCGATAAGATAAACCGCAACAACGCTCAAATGCAATTTGTGTATGAGGAACCGGCTGAACAATTTCCTCAATAATTTAAACACAATGTAGGTGTCGCTACTGGTGCCTGCTTTGTCTGAATGCGCTGAAAAGGTAATCATTTGTATATCACAGCACCTTCCTCCTTTCGCATAAATGTCACGTCTGTAGCATGTCCCCATCTTGGTGTAGCAATTTTAATGTCCAGTAGTGTATTTGTATAAAATTACAACGTTATATAATGAAACTTTTAACTGATACAAAACTTGTATTATTGAATTTACTTATGCCTTTAATTTAGTGTAGATAAATAGATAGATAGGTAGATAGACAGATACTGAAAATAATTAAATATATTATTTTCTTTATTTTAATATAATCACGACGAGTAAAACAAATGGAATTATTTTAAATAAAAAAAAGTTCTTTTTTACATATATATATATGTTTCCTATGCCAATATTTCCTAACCTTTTAAGTAGTTGTTGGTGTTTTAGAATGCTTTGCTGTACACAGCCAAAATGACATCGATCAGTTACGTGGAAGTGATTGGGTTTAAGTCACAATAATTTATATATAGAAACAGGGACCAAGCATAAAATCCCCCAATAATTGATTTATACCCTTTTCAGAGGTATCCTTTCATTTGGAGAATATTGCGAGCATGAATTATTTAATTTGACCCAGCCAAAACGATGAATCTTCGGTTGAGTAGAGATTCGAGTTCACCATCTTTTGATTGTGAAAACTACACCCTTTGAAACTTTTCTAAAACAAATCTTATTCCTCTCATGTCACTTAGGAAAATAGATATTTCAAATGTACTAATAAGGCAAACTAAAAACACTATCATCATGAAAAGGAAAAGACCATTAGGAAATAATATATTTATTTTATGGATTTTAATTGTTTTTTACCAAATATAAAATTTGACAGATACATTTTAGATTTTTCTGTCACCATTTTTTTTCTTTTTTTAAATTTATTTAAGAAATTTTGTAGATCTGTAATCAAGAAATTCTGAGCGAGATTTCATTCTATTTCTGCTGAGGCTGTAAACACTGACAAAATATCCAATGTCTTTCAGCATATAAATATGCTTTGGCTTCGACGATATTAAATGTTTCTGTTAGCTTTTCACTCCTAAAGTTTTAAAAAAATATTATTAAAACTTTCTCCAATATTTCATTTTTTTATTTATAACTATAACAGAAATGCAAGCCTAAGCAATTGCACAAAATCTGCTCTGAATGTTTAACGCAAGCTTAGAATTTTATATTAAAAATTTAACTATCAGTTGCGTAACAGTAGAAGAATATTAAAACACGAACTTAGTTTGATAATATTTCTCAATATTTTTGACAAATTTACTGAGTTGTAAAATAAACTGTCTGTTTCCTTTCTTTTTTTTCACTTTTTATTCTAGGATGAAAATAAAAATATTTTTAAGTAATATATATTGTATATAGTTCATAATTATTGCATGTTTTTGATTGTCATCAATTTAAATATTAGTAATAAATTTTTATACGTTTAAAAAATAATAATGCAATTGTTTGTAATGTTCATTCGGCACGTCATTATGCCCTGACACGGTTGTGTATTCAGGTCGCGGTTAATATAATGATAATTATTGGACAAGTTGCAATGCTTATTTAGGAAATAATAACAAATTATTTGAAAATTTTGTATAATATTATTATTCAATACAATTAAGCACAACACTCAAATCTAAACTCATCAAAATAAAAAAGTTTGCTTTCGAGTTAGCTGAAGTAATCAATGATTAACAAGTTATCAGTAATTCTAATTTTGAAAATGGAGCAAAATAAATGGAAGTTATTGAATGCTTATTAAAATGATGGTGTATTTATTAAAAATGTCAATTCAATTTAGGAAAACATCTGTTTTTCACTTTGAATCTGCTCTATCGACTGATTGTCTTACACTTTGGTAAGCGAATTAAATATTCTTTGTAACGATAACTCAATAATATTTAACAAACTAACCTGGGAGACAAAGAAAAATTTCAAGTTTCTTTTATTTTAAATTTTGTTCCCAGCAATGTGCCAACATTACTTTAATTTAATTCATGCAAATACTTCTTCCTTTAATAAATACTTTAAATAGATTCTTCCTTCAAATATTTGCTTCATTTATAAATGATGTCTGTTTTAGAATAGCATACAGAGAACTTGACATCAAATTTTCAACTTCAAATCTTTTTTTAATTCTTATAAATTTCATTTACAAGACAGTCATGAACTTAAAACCATTAAAATTAAAATTAATTAGTTGACAACATTACAGAAAGGAAATTTTAATTGTTTTATTCCACCTCCATTTTAATTCCAGATAGCAATGTTTTAATTAAATTTGTCTAAAATATGTAGTTAATTTTCTTATAAATAACAGCATAATTTTAAGAAATTAGTAAATAATTGCTGGTTAATTTTTCAACTGATTCTAATTAATTAATAGTAATAGAAATTAAAAGTTTATGTAATCGTAAAAAAACACTTAAATTATATTTCAATTTTTAGAAGATAAATGATTATGATGCTTTAACTATATATAAGTATGATACGATTTTAAATGTTGATAGAGCAAACACTTAGAAAAACATTTACTATCACCTCTATAAAATTTGGAATTATATCGGCATTTCATATTCTAAATCCAAACACTTTTCCAAATGAAACAAAATAGGAATTGAAAACTTCAAAAAAATTCTTAATGTCTTTTAAGAAATCTCATCATTTTTACGAACAAGCTTTATTTTTACGAAATAAAGCTAAAACGTAGAAATGAGGAGATCACCTAAAAGTCAATGCAGATTTTTGGAAACACAAAAAAAAAAAAAAAGAAAAAAAAAAACTTTTTTGGTTACACTTAATATTTTTTAAATAGGTGAAATATTTTTATTTTGGATTGATTTCAGATTGTTTTTTTTGGGGGGTGGGGAAGGTTTAGATTGTAAATAAAACTAATAGGTGAATTCACATTCATACTTGATTTGTTTAAGCATTTATTTATATCATAAGTTCAGTTCAAATAATATTCTTGTTTTTCATGTTAAGGAACAATAATTACTTGATTAATTTCATGCATTAATGTAGAAAATATAAACAAAAGTTACCTTCAATAAGTTTGATAATTTGTATTTTATAATGAAATTAAATTAATCTTTACGCGTTTTCTCTTCTTATTTAATCTTCCATAAATTTTAAAGAAATTATTTAGCATAAAGAACATTCAGTCCAATAATTAGTAAGAGTTTTTCCATTTAAGAAACTTTTTTATTTATTATTTGTAAACGTTTTTCATTCTATCAGTCTAATAATTTGTAAACTTTTTTCACTTTTTTAATTTATATTTATTTTTAATCCTATAAAATAGATTTTATATGTGTCCACAATTTAAATCTTCTCAGGAATTTACTATATAACTAAAATATTATTGGTATGACTTCTCACTTATCCGCACATTGTAACAAACAAACAAAACTTATAACAATGTTAGCTATTCACGTTTGTAATACAACCCACTTACACACACTTATTTTCATTCTATAATTTATAAGATGCATTAAATGATAATTTAGTGTTCTTTATTCTTGTTTGTGATACTTGTAAAACTATCAAAACACAATTATCTTCCATATGTTATTGGTTTTTAAGGGCTATGAAATAAATCATTATTATTTTAATTATGTTAGGCACCTTATATTGATGCATATTCCTTATTCATGCAACAAAAAATAGCCAGTGGTTTGAATTTTAACAATATTTCTGAATGATAACTAAGAATTATGAGAGAAATAATTGTAATCATGACTGATGACATTGAATATTTACACGTTTATTGATAAAAAATTGTGTAATGAAGTTTGTAATACTGTATGAATATATTGTTTACAAACATTTTATCTTATTGTACTTTCCGTTCTTGAATAAAAAGGAATTTACTTCTAAAAAATAAATTTTTTCCTTCCACTGACCAGTCAGATCATTCATCTGGTTCGTACTATTCTCTATAAATATTTATTAATGCTCGGAGGATGAGGTTTACTTTTTGTCTGTCACTTTGAGGCTCTAATAAGTGACGGAGTCTAATATCTCGCCAAAGTAATGTCAGCAATATCAAAGCATCCCGTCAGTTTTCCGCCATCGAGCACTAATTTAGCCTCCATGTGTTACTTTATGTCATTCATTTTTGCTACACAATAAAGTGAAAACTCTAAATTTATGAATGGATGCTAAACTGAATAAATTAAAACACAATAAGGATTTGATTAAATGTGTCCCAATATAAGCACTATATAATATTAGGTTGGGGGAAAAGTAATCCATTATTTTTTCCGTAGACGTCTGTAGTGATCAATATCTCGTGAGGTATCTATCAAACAATTTCAGATTTATGCTCGTTGGAAAGGTGACATTTGACACTAAAATATCCTCTTGCGGTTTATTGTTTGATTAATTCAGTTACGAGAACAAGGTTTTAAAAATGGAAGACAAGAAACAGAAAATTAGATACATTTTCGTTTTTCTCTTGTAACGGTGAAAAAAGATAGCCAGGTGGCTAAAATTGTGAAAGGTGTTTATCGTCCTATATAAGACTGTAACAACCAGTGATGTACAATTTTTGTTTCGTCGATTCCGTTCGGGTATTTTTGATATTAGAGATGCACCTCGCATGTGGATACAGCATCGTCGAAAATGTCTATAAAATATCAAAAATGATCGAAGTTAACCGCATGTCAGCAGTCGTAACGCGCAAGACCTAAAAATCTACATGAAAGCTGTTTTAAACCTTTTTACAAAGTGAATCCAAAAGAAGTTACATAAAGTTCACGTAAAAATAATGGATTTCTTTTTCCCAACCTAATATAAACTTATCAATAAATATGGCCAAGTTTTCGGTTTTATACTTTTTCCAGCATTCGAAAAATTATTTCTTTTTGGATATTCTTATTAGGTTCGTTTTAAG
>JAPDSC010096862.1:4631-17054 GCA_026290005.1 Latrodectus geometricus
TAAATTACAGAAAACATCACATATTATAAGTTACTATTGTATCATAGTTTTCGGACAACATTTTTAGGTAATAAATGCCTTAGTTACCATTTATTTTAGTATTATTCCTTTCATGCAATCTGAAAGATATTCACAAATCTATTTTAAAAGAGAAAAAAATATATATATTACGTATACATTGATTTTTTAACAAAAATTAATTATTCAAGCAATTTTATATTGATATTATTTCATAATTAAGAATCATGAATACAAATAATTAAATATAAACAACAAATAATCAGATATAAAAATAAGACAAATTTAAACTGTAAATTACAGTTACTATATAAAATTTTGTTACATATGTAAAATAAAGTTCTTATTCACTAGCAAAAGTTTCATATTTTTGAGAAAATGTTTCATGAATGCTTGTTACTCTAAAAATTGAGAATTATAATATAATTATTATAATTTAACTTCAGAAGAATATGTTTTGATAAAGAACTACAAATCTTACATTGCATGCAATGAAAATTTTAATCTCAATATATACAGGAATTTTATAACAATAGATGATGATTGAATGTAATTGAATAATCTGTATATTAAACACATTATAGCAAGTTTTTAATTAAATAATGTATCATTTTAAAGAGTTTACAGGAATGGCTGAATTTTAAAAGTTATAAATTTCTCTTTTTGTCTAGCAAATATACTTGCATTTTTATAATAAATATTTACTTAATTTTAAATATTTTCTATTAATTTAAATATTCACTGATTTGTTTGTGAAAGCATTTTTACAATTTAAGCACTTCAAGATCATTTTGAATCTATGAATCACTAGATATTTTTTTGATAATCTTAGTGTGAAAGAAAATTGACTATTGAGTTTAATAAAAAGTAATTTTTAAAAAATAAACAGAAGGAAACTTTAGTTGCTAAACATAATCTACAAAATTACATAATTTACAAAACAATCAACCATTTCCTTAGTGATTCAGAAAAATATTAAATGTTATTACACAAAATATTCTAAAAACAAACAAATAAATCCTATATTTTATTGTATAATAAAAAAATTCTCTTTTTTACAGAATAGAAATTAAAAATAATATAAATTGTTACTAGTGACTGAAAAAAATTTAAAGCTTTCAATATCAATTTAATTGAAAAATAACATATAATATTCAACAACAATTACTAAATTAAACTATGAAACTCCTTATGAAAATAAGAATATCTATTATTTTTCCCATTTAGAATTACATATTTTGTTACAATTCAAGGCAAATTAATTAATTAAAAATATAACAATTTACAGATATACATTACAAAAGTTAAAATATTACATTTTGAAATTGGCAAGTATCACAAAGTAAATGAATAACTAGATACAGTTGATTCTGAGTCACTATCATCATTACAGAGTTTACAATAATTGTGGTCATTTAAAATAAAAGATAAGCAATCACTATAACTATGATTAAGCAAGGCAGTTCTTATTTCTATATTTTGTTCTGTTAATGTTGTTGGCACAGTAGATAAGCTTTCAACACTAGATATGATGGGTAAAAGACTAGACAACATGATTGGTTTTCCCTTCACATACTTTTCATATATATAGTTTGGCAATCTAACTAAATTAATGCGCAATTTTTTAAATTTCAATTTGGCAATCAAATTTTCACTGTAATTATTAAGCAACTTTGGCTTAAAACAAATATTCCGCACAAGTCTCTTTTTGTTAATTCTATTTTGATTCCTATTAGACAAATATCTTTTTTGACGTTCAGCAGCACAATCCTGCAAGGATGACAAAACTTGGTTTTTTCGTCTTTTAATCTTCCTATGTATGTTTTTTGTAGAAGGTGCATATAGACTTTTAGTATAAATCATACAATTCACTTGATAATTATGATCATGATTTACGTTAATCAACTTTGAATCAAGTTCAAGACTCTGATTACTAATAGACTCGTTGGTTGGGTTTTGTGGCGCAAGGTCCAACAAATATCTGCGCCAATAACTAATAGACTCATCCAAGAAAACATATTTATTATTCTTAATGTTGGGTTTAGTCCAAAAAGATGTTTTAGAATTTTTAATAACTTTTGAAAAGTTATTAAGTTGAATTGTGTTTTCAGATAGATTTTGAGTACTATTATTTTCATTTATTGTACTAGCTAATTTTTTAACACCAGAAAAATGTTTTTTACCACAATTTGTTATGCTATCACGAAAGTTTTCAATTTCTGAGACATTTTCATAGCATTTTAAATTATATCTTTCTTTGTTGATTGATTTATGTGGTTGAGAAGCAATATTAATTCTGGTTGCATTCTTATTATTTACAGGAGCAATCAACATCTCATGATTAATTAAAAATTTTGAATTATTATTTTTACAAGGAGAAATATTTTCTTGTTTACCATGTTTCTTAATTTCAACATTGGATATTTTACACTCATCTTTTCTTTTTAATACTTGCTTAGAGCAAAGTTGTGTTTTATCAATGCAAGCATTTCCTAAATTTTTAATAGTGTTTAATTCTTTTTCTTTATCCTTCATTCTTGATTCAGAGGCATTCATTTTTACTTCTCTTAAATTTACAATTTTACCTGATCTTAGAATTCTTTTATTTGCTACAATATCACCTGCTTTTATACTCAACTTTCTTCTTTTAAAGAAGAGAGTATTTCTTTTTTTGATTTTGCTAGCAAAACTAGAATGTGCTGTTAATGAGTTATTCACCATCAAATTCAGTTTTTTATTTTCAGTACTTAATTTACAATCAGCTTTTTTACTGTTATTCCCATTATACTTCCTTTTCATTTTTTTGTGTATATTTTTAGTTCTCTTTTGTTTCAAAAGCTTATATCTCCTAAATGATTTCATATCATACACATAGTTTGGGAGCTTTTCAAGTTTAACAGACAATTTCTTTATTTCAAACTCTTTTGAATAATTAACATTATTTTTACATTGAGTTCCAATTATACTTTTAGAATCCTTCTTGACATGTCTTGCATGGCCTAATTTTGAAATTGAGTAATGACTTTGGGAAAAATTACAAGGTTTTTCTTTCACCAGAAAGCTTTCAGTACATTTCTTATTTAGTGATTCAGTTGGAAAATTGCTTTGATGATCAGACAAAGTAGATTTAATATGCTGATTGAAAACTTTATTAAATTCAGTTACACAAGAATCATTATCTGAGTATTCTTTGAAGACAATTTCACATAAGTGGGCAACATCTTCTCGGTTTTTATATTCTAATTCAGCATTAGCACAAGTTTTATGCATATCCACCACAGAATCACAAGAGATAAATGCATCATTATCAATTTCACTACAGTTTCTACCATAGAAAACACGATGAAAAGAATTACCAAAATAATCAGCTCTGAGAACAGATAAAGGATTACGAATGGAGGATAAACCATCATTCCACCAAATATGGCGAAATTTCCTAAACATTTTAGATTTGTTATGTTCCAAGACGTGGTCCAATAATCTAGGTCTTGTATCAAAGAATATATCACATATTTCACACACTGTAGTGTGTTTATGTAAATGAGAATGTATAATAAAATCCTTCATATCAATAAAATAAAAACAACACATGTGACACTTATATGGCATAGAAATTATATGGTTAGAATAATGAAACACTAAATCTATCCAAGTTGAAAAATTTTTTGAACATAGCTCACACTCATGTAAGTTGCTTTTAGTAAACAACCAATATCGCTGATTATCTGATTTACGCGATCCATGATTATATATATGTTGTTGAAGTCGTAATTTTGAAATACATGAAAAATTGCACGAAAAGCAAAAATAGGGCATTGTACCTAAATGAGATAAAATATGATTAGCCAATTTACGTGGATCAGATTTGACATCCCCACAAATGTCACATCCATTACGAAATACTTTTGAATACTTCGCTTTTTCTATGTCAATTTCGGAGACTACTTCTACTTCTTGATATATTTCACATTGTTTAGTGTTTGTTATGAGTGGTAAATGCAAGTGATCCATAATTATATCTTTATTAAATTTTCTATCTTTAATAGTAAATTTTGGTACCATGATAAAATATTGATTAATTTATAACAAATTATATTATTCATAGCATATAGCTAAGCAATCTACAATTTTTATCTCTATTAAATACAGAATAACCATACTTTTTCCCACAGCAATGAAACAATCAAATGACAGATATAATTTGTACAACGGTTACGCATATCATACCCCACAATATGAATGGAATTTAATTTCTCTAGTCATAAAAATCTTTAACGACTAATTATGATACGAACAAAACAGCATTGCAAGAAAAACTCACAAATTCAGATTGAATTAATATATCTCTAGCAGAGCAATGTAAAATTTGACTTACAACAATTAATAAAATTTTAACTTTCTTTTGACATTTTCTAATACAGAAATTTTAGGTATGGTTTTCCACTGCTCAGCTTAAAAGTATGGTTTGTAATTAGATGATATTTTTCGTCACATAAGGATTGATTCGTTCATTACCTATAGCTTAAGATAAATTCTAAATCCCCGAGGGAAGTAATAATTAAACCAGCAAATTGGTAAGTAGAGAAAAGATCGTTATAAAATGGAACTGTTATTTAAGAATCGTTATCAACTAATAACCGTTTAAAAAATAACTCATTCTTGAGAAATTAGGTTATAAAGATATGCTTTTTTTAATTTTATTTTTTACAGTTTTCACAGTACTATAACTGCTCATATAGTTCCTATGTTGTTAAATTCTCAAATCGTTTAAGGTATAGTTGTTGAAAGTTTCTACGTTATTCTCAGAGACCAATAAAACTTCCAACTCCCAATCGAAAAACGGATTTATTTTCGAATTCCGGTAGCACGAAATTTTGTCACTGCGCGAAGATAGCGCTACTAAGCGCACAACTGTACGTACTAAGCCAGAATGCATCATAACGTTTTCACTTCAAAACAACTTTTTTCGTAATTTTATATTAATTTGAAAATAATTTTTATACAAGATGCAAATGCATAATCTTTTTAAATTTAAAGTAGTTGGTATACCCTTTAGAGTTATATTCATGTGGAATATTTGAATAGAAAATCTTTAAATTTCTATGAAAAACAAAGAAAACAATATTGTTACCAAATGAAAACTAATTTCTTATTAAAAAATCGACAAACACCTCATTTTTTATTTAAAGTGTGATTTTATTTCCTGATTTTAGAAATTCTAATACAAAACGTATAACACATTTTAAAATTTAAAAAATAATTCATTTTTATTATTAATAGAAATTTAAATTTAATAATGGAAATTAATTACAACCAAAAAATAAAGAACAATGTAATCCAATTAAAATTAGATTTACATAGTTCTACACCATTTGGTTTTATTTACACAAAATCATAAAATGAGTAAAATAAATTTACGAAAGCATATACACAATATGATATAATGAGGATAAGAAATAAGTATTATTAACAAAAGAAGAAGGAAAAAAAGCAAGCATTTTTTTGTTAATAAAGTAAACTATTTACAAAAGCATCTCACGCAACCAAGTATGTATAATGGACGTCCAAGAGAGGTCCACCATATCATCACCCTCTATAGCAAATGTGGCCAAGACGTCGACCACGATCGACTGGTAGACCGCGAAGACATTTTAGGTAGTCCACGAGACAATCCCTATAATGAACTTGGATATTAATAATTTAATTTATGACTTATGACATAGAATCAATGAATTATTTAAAATAAAAATTTACTATAGTCTACGCTTTAAAACCCAAAACAAACTGAGCAAAAATTTACGATTTAAAGATTTATGATTAAAGGTTTACGATTTAAAACCTAAAACGGACATAATGAGCGCTATTAAAACATTCAAAAAAACTATAGAAAGGTATGCATCTAAGTTAAGAAAACATGAATTGAGAAACTCCAAAAACATGGAGGAAGAGTGCATCCATAATTCAAATCGAGACTTCGAAGATTTCGCTTAATACTTACTTGTTTTGTTTGAAGAATTTGAAAGAAGATTCGCTGACTTAATTAGGTTCGAAAGAAATACTCAATTTTATGATATTTCCATTTAATGAAATGTCAACATTGAGGGAGTATGTGAAAATATAGGACAGTTAATAGGTGTCACGGTCGAGAAGAAAATTATTAAATTAAGATGCGATATATTTCTTAAATCCAGAGTATATTTAGCGATACTGATTTTTGGAAATTAATTTCTGAGGAAAAGTTTCCAAATACTTACAAATTGATTTTCTAATTGAATTCATACTTTGGATCGAAGTATCTTTGCGAATCTGCTTTTTCAACCATGAATAAAAAGCAAACAATGGTCGCATTTAACAGATGAACATTTAATTTCGTGTTTATGCATTGCCATATGCTCGTACCAACCACAATGTGATAAACTTGTCGCGAATATATAATGCCAAATTTCAACTAAACGAAGTGAATAGGATGGTCAGTTTTTGATATATGAATACTTTGATTATTTTCAATAAATTTTTATTTTATAAATAATAATACTAATTTTTTTTTTTTTTTAGAAAAATTACATAATTTACCATTTTTTCTTGTTGCCGAAAATAAATATGTATATTAATTTAGATCTGCCATTGGTAGACCATCTACGATTTTTTAAATGCGGAGTAGACCCGGGATCCCAAAAGTTTGGCCACCCCTGCTCTATAGCTAAGAAAGCCTGAACACTCTCTTGTGACGTCATCAACCGATGACTGCAATCAACCGCCTTCGTTCACGATTAAAATATTCCGAAGGAACTTTTTTTATGTTTAAAAAATCCCTCGCAATCAATTACTATAATATTTTTTAATTAATATTGTTTCCACGAAGAATATTAAAAAATTAATAGTAACTATATGTAAAAACTTATTCAAGTATAACTTTGAATGAAAACTTTCTATAAAATCTAGTCAATGAAATTTTATTCAATATTGGATATTAAATTTTCCTTGGTGTACTTTCAATGTAAATATATATCTGTGGTGATTATTAATGTGCTAAATCTAATAATACAATTTTTTTTATGAAATTATATGTATATATAATTAATCATTCCTGTGCATTTTTTTAAAATTCAAACAAAACATTTTGGGTGTTATAGTTTATTCTAAAATAATAATTAGCAACATAATCTATTATGAATTGAAAATATTTCTCTAAAATTTATTAAATGCAATATACATGATTAATTTATTAGTAAAATATATTCCCTGCGTATGATAGATTTTAAATATTTAATGCATTTAATGGGAGATAATTTTGTGTGGTTGAAGAGGAAAAGACAATCAGAAAAATAAAAAATAATTTATTAGAATCATACTTTCTTTATATTTCTTCTAAACATAATGCATAAATTTAGTTTGAAAAAGAAATATTAACATAAACATTTTCTTTAAAAAATAATGCAAGTTTGGTAATTTGAAATCTTATACATCATTACAAGATCTTATAAACAAAATTTCCCTATATAATTTTGTATATTACAACACAAATAAATTATTTACATACATTAGAACAAAGTTAAACTATATACATAATTACTACATTTTTACATTTTTATTCAATTTATTTTGATGCATTCATAATAATGGATAAAAAATAACTATTTGAATATACTGAAATTTATTTTCAAAATTATTTTAGTCTTAAAAGGAAATGAAGATATTGGATACAATTTCTATTTTAAATTGCATTAAAAAGTAATTTTTTTAAGAATTATGAAAAGTTTGAAGTTCTCTTTTTTTAGATAGAGCATTAATCACTATAGAGTCATTGATTTTTGTGCAATAATTTTTAAGGAATATATTTATATATTTATGCAGGATTTGACAGTGGACAATTTTATTTCTTCAGCAGCATGTCCATTTTCACATTTTTCAAAAGGAAAGTAAATTTCAGATTCATTTAGAATTCTTCTAATTATTGAAAATGCACATGCTCTGTGATATGAACATTTAAGAAATTCCTTTTCATATTCAATAGATAACAGTTTACTTATAACTAAATAACAATAAATTATTATAGTTACAACATGATCAGAAGGGTATTTTAATCCACCTCTGTCCATATTTTTTATAAGAATAGAAGAGTTTGTATTCTCTTCAGCATTAACAATAGAATCATTTAAAACCAGATAATTCTTACAATGAGGACATTTAAAATGTTTAATACAAGAATGTGAACAGTAACCAGCAATATACGTAAGATTACTTTCAGAAATTTTTAAATCAGTGACATCTTTTTCAGATATATTTGTTTTCAAATTATCATCTATTTCATGTTCTTCAACATAAGAAAAATCAATACTATTATTTAAAGACAGAAATTTTATTATGGTTATTTGATGTAAAAATATCAGGCATTAAACTGCGTATTCTCAGTTTCTTATATTGTATTAACCACCTGCAAGTTGTCTATAAACACCAAACCTTTCTTCAAAAGAAACTGTTTGAAATTTTCCAGTTAATAAATAATAAAGTTTAAGCTCATTTATACAATATGATGCTACTTCTATAATGGCATGTTGTGTGTTTTAATGCTTTGTGTGTTTCCTTTGTTAGATGACCAGTGTCTGTTTTCATTTTTCCCATGTATCAAGCCAACACCAAAAGGATTTCAAATATTGAATTTTTTTTATCAGATTCATATGTCAATGGTTCTTGATACCAATTACATTTACGACTACCTTTATAAATAGAATGAACATTCACGATGTCCCACCAACTAGTGATAATTTTTATGTACTCAGCTGTTGTATCAAAATTTGGAAAATTGAATTTAGAAGCTGCTAATTTTAGGCCCTCTACAACATGCTGATTAAATACATTTACAACCAGCTGAACATTTTGACGTTCTAAGTTAGATGGGCGCAAAGATTTTGCAGTTAATGTGTGGCATGTTTTCACCAGTTCATTTGACTCAGCTTCATGTACTTTTCTCAATAATGTTAAAGATGTAGGTTTTAGTTTTTGACTAGTGTCACCAGGTCTATTAAAATTTGGATAGTACATTCAAACTTCAGATTTTTTTTGGTTTAGCCAATTATTACGTATGCACTTAAATAAATGTACGCTATCAAATATAAAAAATAAAGGTCTTGATATATCAGAAGGGCGCTTAAAGACTATAGAAAGTTTTTGGGATCTGAGAAAAAAGATACTGTTCTGCTATTTAATTGCATTATTGTCACTAGATATGCAAAATACAATAAAGCAAATTTTTTCCAACCCAATAATGAGTTTTTTTAAAATAGAAAATAAAATTTCAGCTGTTAATTTTTTGACAGGAAAAATATCCTTATCCACATCCTTATACTTGAAGTAATACTTTGCACCATATATACATACGCAGTTGCTGCCAAATAACAATTATTATGAGATGTACCTAATAATTGACCTCCTTTGTAATCTAAATATGGTTTTATATGGATCTCATCCATTAATAACACAACTTTTTTTTATCTTTTTCTCCCAAAAATAAATATTTTTCTTTAATGGAGAAAAGTACATTTATATCTATTTACTCAATTTGAGGATTTAAATTATATCTTGAACATAATCGTTTTGTTGTATTTGGATTTGGTAAAATTAAAGAAGAACAATTGTATAAAAATCTGTATGCATGAGAGGAAATAGAGTATAATAAAGTACATAAAATTAAAAAATTGGGACTATATCGACGACGAGTAATATAACCTTTTAACAAAGAAATTTGTTCCTTTTCAAAACATAAAACATCTCTCTGCAGTTTATTTACAGTATTTTCTGACAAAAAGGATAAAATATTATCAATTAAGTCATATAAATCTGTTTCATGATCTTCATAATTTTCATTTAATTTAATTTACTTTATATTTTGTAGTATATTACTAAGATCAATAACATTATTAATATGAAATGGTAAAGAATATTTACTTACTTTTTTTATTGGCACATTTTTAATAAAACCATTTATTGTCAAATTTTCATCAATAACTACAGAAGCGCACAAATTTGGATATAGATTACAATCAATATTCAAAAACATGAAAAACATAAAATACTTTTTTTATTGACTACACTCCAAAAATCCAGAATGTCTACATTTTTCAGGCATTTTTCCATTTCTTCTAAATTCGCAAAATAATACTTTTGTTTGTATTCTAAATCACTCTTTTTACTTTGAGCAATTGCTTCACTCAGTTGTGTATTTTCAAATCTTTGCTGTTTAGTTGAAGGATTCTCTCGATGACATATTTCGTTTGTTAAATAACTGGGGCATCCTTTGAAGATACACGGTACAGAATTAGGATGTAATTTTGGATTTTGTAGGTTGACGATGATTTTTTTACCATTTTTCTCATCAAAATCTTCACTAGTTTTTAATATATCAGTTGGTTTAAAATGCAGTTCACACATCTAGAAGTAGTAGGCAGATTGGACTTAAAACGTTATTTTGCTTAAAAGTTCTTGGATTTTCAGAGTGATAAACCAATAGAGGTTTGATCTTGAGGTATCCTCTGGCATTAGACGAAAACATAAGGGTAAGTCTGTCCTTCATGACTTTGTGTCAATTTCTTCTCCTTTTTTGTAATGAAGGTTCTGCTCGACATTCTTTTCCAGAAAAGACCCGTTTCATCGGCATTGAACACTTGCTGTGGGTAGTATCCTTCATCCTTAATATATTTTTGAAAACTAATTGAGAACTTTTCTGCTTCTTTCTTGTCAGCACTGCCAGCCTCACCATGCATAGTAACGCTGTGAATTCCACACCTTTTCTTAAATCTAAAAAACCACCCCCTGCTGATATTATAAATTAAATATAAAATTAAATATTAATAATAAACTAGGTAAATTAGTCATTTTGTAAGAATCTAATAAAGTTTGAATTTCTACCTATTAATTTCGAGGTGGTCTTCAAATTGATTTAAATTATTTTTTGCAATGGTCAAACCTGCAACTTAGATATATGTTAGCCGATAACATTCGTTTCATATTTTATCTATTTTAAATTGCAATGATTCACAGTTTTTTTAAATTTTACTTTTATTTGAATGGAATTTACATTCTGTGCAGCAGCATTTTGTAAAAAGCATTTTGTTCATGTTTTTTTACCTTTAGCGGCTGTTTTCGATTTATTTATTGTATCAATAGGATTAGGTATTCCGTTCTTGTTGAAGTTAGATGTTAATAGTTCAGATTATCTATAAGAAGAAATAAATCAGACTAGAAGCTAGAGAAAAAAATTAAACGTTAGCACACAAAATATTGCAGGTGTTGTTGTAAGATTTGTGTCAAAGCTACAGGTCTTAGTTATATAGCTACTGCCTTCCTATTTGACATACAAATACCCTCTGTCTTCCAAACGTTAATTTCAAAGGCGTAAATTGTTGTATGTGCATTAACATGAACAAACTCACGAAGGTTACTAAATAACGAAAATAGCTATAATTTCAATTTGTTTGTTTTTTGGACTAACAAGTTTTGACTTCATTTTAAATATGATATCAGATGTGAATGTATGTTGTGACATAAAAAAAATGGCATAATAATTTCATTCATCCGATAAAAATCTCATTAAAGACAAAACGATGAATGAGTTAAAATAAGCATAAGTGGACGTATTAATTTGAAAAATGCCATGTATAATTAAATACATTTCGCAAACTGTCATATATAATGTCATTGTAATTCATATATATGACAACTGAAATGTATATAGACAAGTTATTGATATAAATTTTGTATATATTGAATCCTTCTGTGCTTTCATTGATATTATTCAATTGTTGGCGGTACATGATAATGCTAGACCTTATATAATATTACTACCTAATACACAATTCTCGTACAAAAGATTTCAGATACTAGAATACAATAATATGCGCTGAAATGGTACAATAAATAAGTGATAAACATCTCTCCTTGAATTGAATTTCCTCTGTATGAAGAATATGAAATTACTTATGAAATTACTCTTACTGTATGAAGAACATGAAATTTACATATAATACGTATAATTAATTTTAAAAAAATTATTATGAAATAGTGAATAATATTTAATATAGTGTATAGTCTCCACACAAACTGCTAAAGTTCCTGCAGTTTCGGTGAATCTCATGAGATTATCAACAAAACTTTAGAGAATATCATTTTATGAATATAAAAGATCTATCTCCATATCCTGAAAAATCAAGAAAACCTTTCTTGATTTTTATATCCTGAAAAATCAAGAAAAACCAAGAAACATATCCTCATCAAACATATCAAATCAAGAAACATATCATATCGTAAAAATCAAGAAAACCTTTCTTGATTTTTCAGGATATGGAGATAGAGCTTTTATATTCATAGAATGATATTCTCTAAAGTTTTGTTGATAATCTTATGACATTC
>JAPDSC010096863.1:0-14698 GCA_026290005.1 Latrodectus geometricus
TTACCCAGTGGGTTTGTCCTCGTGGTACTACAAGTGGTATCATCATCATATTACAAGGGATGGAAGTGGTGGCTATTTGTCTGGTAGGCCACTCACTAGGCAAAGTGCCACAAAAATTGGGGTAGTGAGTATGTCTCGTGCAGCCGAAAATAAATGAAAGTCTTCTTAATTTAGCAGCAGGGACTCAGACGAAGACCCCAAAAATTGACCTGCCTCCCTCAGAAGTATGATTCCTCATGGAGGGCATTACGACCACACTGTCTTTTACATGCCACAGTCGCCATTAGTGAACAAACCGATTTTCGGTTGGGTCGGGATTGGAACTCACTACCGATCACGAGAACTAATACATTATTCACAACCAGACCACACAACTCTAAATTCTATCATGATCATATGCTAATTCCAATTATTAAATATGAAATTTCAGATATTTACTCCGGTACGGCTTATGCTACACGCATCACAATCCGCGAGAGATATATATCCCTCCATTTTTACTTTATGGTTGTATAAAGAAAAGAGTTCCGTGTCTAATCTCATCACTTAAACTTGATGCACAATTTAGAAACATATGACTGTATTTGATAGCTTTCGCAAGTAGGCGTAATTAATTTCAAATGTAGAGCAGTAATATAAAATACAAGCTTGTAATTATTTCAAATTAGTTTAATTCAAAAATAATTAAAAGCATTATTAACTCAACGTATGAACCAAATTTATGAATTTGTTGTTATTTGCAACACTCGGCTTAACCAAGCCCGCCTGGCGAATGAAGTCAGATTATGCGTCTTCCGTTTCTGAATGCTGCATCTTCATACGAAAATGGAAGTTATGACATATGCTCACAGATGGCTGCACCACCTCAGTTTTCCAATTTAGATATTGAAGCCAGAGAAGACCACTTCCTGACTCAAAATACCCCCAGAGTTATTGATTTGAAATGGTAAAATGAAGGACATTGTAACCACGACACATTTTACGTGCCGCAGTCGCCATTAGTGAATATGGATCTTCGACTAAGCCGGGATTCGAACTTACTACATCTGATAACGAGAACTACGTCCAAATCGACCAAGCCACCGCAGCTTTGTTTATGAGTTTAGTCAAAATTGATCATTTAGCGTCTCATTTGTAATGGAAACTTCATAAACATTATAACTTTTAACAAATTACCTAAATAAATATTTACTTTTAATAAATTATTAAATTAATAAACTACTAATTTACAAACCATTATTTGCTCTTCTTTTGTTGATTTTTTCGTAACTTTATGTAAAGGAGTAATAAACGGAAAAATGTGAAAAATTATCCCATAGTAAAAAATATTTACGATTTATATAATAAGCAGTGTGCGTTTAACTTCATGGGTCAGAATAAGGAATGCAGTTAAAAGTGTTTCTGATTTACTTTTTTTTTTTTTTTTTTGATTAGGATTGTATTTAAAATTATTTGATTAGAGAAAGCAATTTTTATAAGGATGTAAGTTCGAATGCTCAAAATTTTATTTTAATTCTTCTCCTATGGGCAAGAAAATTCGCACTATTTTTCCAGTTCAAAAATGAAATTTGTATATGAAATCAAGATTTGCATCCAAAAATCTCGTAAATTTACTAATTTCGGAAAATACCATATTATTTTACTTTTTTCTTTATTTAAATTTTTAAATAAGTGATTATTATTTATTTAACTTAATTATAAAAGGAAATAATTTGGGTTGTTTATTTATCAAGTTTAATGCTTCGCTTTGCCTTTCACCCTGTCTAGTAGTCAGCAAACCTGACTGTGGATAGGGAGGTCCTGGGTTCCAATCCCGGCTCCGACATGGATGTACTTTTCTCTCTCTATCCTTTTCTTGTATGAATGGTTGCCTACCCTATAAACGGGTACCTATGGTATGTGTGTACTGAGGAAGTCGGACTCCCCCCTAAATTATGGTTCAAATGGAAAAGTAGAGCAACGCACCCCATATTGCCAGCCTCCTTTGAGACTCGACAAAAAAATAAAGCTTCACGTTTCTGATTTTTTGTATTTTTGGTAGTATGCTTAGCCAGCTGATTGTTCAGTATTTTCAACTATCAGAGTGAAGTACTAGACAATTAACTTCGATGACAATAATTTTCGTAAATTTATAATTCAAATAGAAAGTATTCTGTAAGTTTCACACACACATAATCCTAATGTATAAAAGATCTAAAATTAATAGTCTCGTGTTTATACTGCTGTATTTTTTTGTGTGTGATTACACTACAAATAATTACACATTATAAAATATTTTCTGAACTTTTACGCTAAAAATATTAATTTTTAATGAAATAATTTTAAATAGTATAAAATACACGCAGGGATATATATATTTAATCCATACCATAGAACTGGATTATAAAATTTCTAGAAATCATTTTATAATTGTATGAAAATCTGTAAGGATTTCATGTATATTTTCTTATAAAATTCTAATGTTAAAAAAGACTTGAAAAGGAATATTAATATATTAAAATTATACTATGTAATAGCATTATTATATTTCTCAAGATATTTTTTATCAGAAAAAATACGAATCTTAAAAAATACTCCCTCAACTGTATACTAACATATATTCTATTGTATGAGAGGAATATTAAATACCTAAATTAGATGGCTTAAATAATTGTAATCTCGCCCACTCTGCTTAGTGGGCAGCGTGCCTGTCTGCTGATGAAGAAGTCCGGGCATGGATGAACCATCTTTCCTGTCTTTGTCCATTTTTTATATAAATGAGTTGTGAATGGTTGCCTACCCTATAAGGGGGTACCTATGGTATGTGTGTACTAAGGAAGGCGGACTCCACACCAAATTATGATTCAGTTGTAAAAGTGGAGCAACGCACCCCATACTGCCAACCTAGCTGGAGCACACCAAAAGTTTATATATGCAATATATTTTCAGCTGCCTCATTCAATTGCTTTAAGAGCCTAACAGGCAGCTGAATGGTTAGTTCTCCGGTCGATTCCTACCTGAAATGGATGTTTGTAGTAGTTCGAAATTCCCTATTTAAACTGTAAATTCCTATCTAATTGTTTTACGAATACAAAAAATGACCGTTGAGATATATATCAAGCCAGCTTTAATAAGCTAAACAAGTCCAAACAGCATGTGATATCGAAAAGCGGTCTTACGACGTGATCGACACATGAGCAATTTCGTTCCTAAGTTTTCACACAACACCCATGAAACTAAGAATTAATAATAATTGGCCAGTCAGCACGATTTTCAAGTGGTTTAGGAATTGAACCACCTACTTCAGGTGGTTCAATTACTAAAAGTGGTTAATTAATTCGCCAACTACCACCTACTAAACTGATTTTTCCTCCCTTAACTACCTCTTTTTTCATAAATTGCAGTGAAATATAAAATATTTAATGAAAATAAATATTTTAATGTTTCAGTGGTTGGCGAGATACTTTTCATTCTAAAATAGTGAAAAAATTTTTTTTTTTTTTTTTTTTTTTTTTTTTAAAGTTAAGTCACGTCAATGAAATTATAATATAAATAATAATGCTGGCTATATTGTCCTGGATGGTTAAGGCGTTCGTACTTGTTATCAGAAGTTAGTGAGTTCAAATCTCGCCTAATCGAAGATCTGTCTTGTTGGTAAATGGTGTCTGAGACACGAAAAGTTTGTCAGGATCGGTACGTCCTCGATGTGAAATGATACCTTTGGAAGAGCCAGCACATACATTAGGTGTTTTAGTATATAAGGTGACATCACTTTCACCCCTTGCAGTGTTAAAAGGTGGAAATCTAAGTAGCCAGGTATTATACAAGAACATGATAATGAAAATATAGTTTTTAGCAAAACAAGTTAACTATGTTTAGTTAATTGGTTAGTTAATTATGTATCGATGTAATCTATAACACAATAAACAGGTTTGGGTTATTTGTCACTCAATGATCCTTTTTTGCATAAGGGCTCGTTAGATATGGACTTGCGGCTTAAAGTGGATGTAGTACGATGTAGGTATCGAACCCATAAATTGTTAAACCAAAGTCAAAGTGCAATTAGCAGAGCTTATAGATGAATAGTGATTGCTTCTAGTCTTCACTTCCACAGTTCATGAGTTTGATACTATAATAATAAATAGTATCTTCTGTATGAATTAATCCTCGTGTGCTGATTGTGACTGCAAACAAACTAGCTCCTTAATTCATCTTATGTTTCGACTGTAGTTTATGACTGATATAATTTTATCTTGCCCCTTTGCACTGCATCTTAATTAAGAGGTCCAGTGACTTTCTAACTTCAAGCACTTCCCTTAAATTCAACAAAACCAAGCATCATTTTCGGCATGCAGTGATTGGGAGGGTGACCACATTCTCCCTCACTGGGTTACGGAGCTCCTTGGGTTGCGGACGTTAATCTGTGACATCGAATGTCCTAGCGCAGCGTTGCTATCGACAGGAGAGTGCCAGATCAGATGTGACCGCGTCACCTGACGGTGGTTCAAAAGTACGAGGCACTCGGTGAAGACAGATTATTCCAATCCTGATAACTTAAAAGTGTAATATGGAGCCCACCTCCATCGCTATGCATGTATCTTGATTAAAGTTTAAACTTTTGTATTGATGCATCGAATTTATTGTAAAGAAACAAATATAAACCAAGCACGATAAGGCCGCGGTGGCCTGGAGGGTTAGGGTGTTCTCGTTACCAAAAAGTAGAGAGTTCAAATCCCGGCTTATCCGAAGATCCGTCGTATTCAGTAATGGCGACTGAGGCACGAAAAATATGTCGTGGTCCCAACCATATACCTATTCCAAATAAATACCTCTGGAAGTGTTAGGAGCCTGGTCTTTCCTGGCTTCCTACTTTAAATTGCGAAACCCAGACGGTGCTGCCATTTATGACCAAGTCGTGCTTTCACTCTCGAAGGGGGGTGTTCTGTTGAAAGACGCTCTTTCTGATTTCATTCGCCCAGCGAGTGAGTTTGGTTTCGCCAAGTGTCATAAATAACAACAACAGGGATGTTACAAAAATTTAGATATGAGTCTCAATCCAACTTTCCCGAAGTAGTGGTCGTATTATCCATAAATTATCATAATGAATTGATAAATTATAATAATTTATCAATTCATCGGTTCGATTCCCACTTCAAGCTTTGTTACTTATAAAAGTCCGGAAATATTTTATTTTTATATAATATGTTCCGATCAAATTAGCTCTTGTATGCAAATAATAACTGCAGAATGCTAGATAAATCAAACCAATATCACACAACATTCAATTAACGATATTTCCATTTCTTCAGTAAAAAATGAACTACTTTAAAAAGAAAAATAAATCAAACTATTTTATGTAGTAAAAACCTTATTCTTATCTAATATATATTAAATACAGCTTTGCGTTAAATTTACCCATTAATATACATTCGCTTAACACAGTTATTAATTTACAGATAATTATGAAAAGTGCTTAATCCACAAACTGCAATTACTGTTCATTTAAATATCTTTCTGTGTTGACAGCGCTGACAGTTAAAGAATGACAGTAATATGTCATCTGTATTTTCTGACTGATTTGTTTCGGGTAAAAAAAGCTCATCTCATTCTTTTAATTACATCTTAATTTCAACTCTAAAAAGATTAAGTTAAACGCTCTCGCAGGCTCGGACACGCGACAAATTAATGTGTTTTGTGATTGCACTTTTTCATTAGTAGCTTTTTTTTTTGACTTCTCTACTTTGCTTTTCCCCTCCATTCGTATTCCGACGGCGTTCGATAAATTTTCGTAACCGTGGCCGCTTGTCGCTCATTTCTGTGCTTTTGTTTCTTTCGCGCCGGTCGCTTCGGACTTCGTCAACCTGCTGTTTTTATCTTTCATTATTGAAGAATTGCTAGAGTATTGAAGTTTTGTAAACCAGTGACTCAAAGATTACGTGAGTACAGCTTTTTATAATTACAGTAAAATTAATTCAATATTAGAAATTTATATTTTAAAGTTAATAATAAATTATATAATTACTTTTATTGAAAATATTAATCAGAACATTTTACCTGAGTTTGATTTAAGAGCGAAATTCTTGTAAAATCTTGTTTAAAAATGTAAACTTAATTTAAAATGAAAGAGTGTTCTTTAATTATTTGAATTCAATATTTATTAAATCTTTATTCAAATTAAAATATGTTGATTTATTATTTTAATATTATAAAAAAACAATTTCTAAAACAAGAGAAATTTAATTTTTTTTTAAATTCAAATATCTCTTTATTATGCAATTTTTAAAATTTTTTTTAACTTTTAAATATTCAACTTAATACTTTTAATCTGCAACAGTCTTGTTTAATTTTTAAATTTAATTTTATTTGTAACTTTAAATTTGAGTTATTCGAAATTCAGAAATAATTAACTTTGCTTTATAAATGTTCGGTTTCGTTGGTGAAAATCTGTTTGAAAGTTTAATCATAAAAGTAGAAATGATTAAAACATTGAATGATTTTTAAAGTCCTTTCACTTTATTTATAATACGTTAATTTTTTACATATGTATGTTATAAATGCTGCAAATTATCTCTTATTTTAATGCAAATGATATCTATATAAAAAAGTGGAAAATCAAAATTATCAGTAAAATCTTAATCTTTTCAAGCCTCAAAAAAGATGAATTTATACCAGTATAATTAAAAGAATATGTATATTTTAATGTGATTTATAATGTCTAGATTTAGGTAAGATTATAAGTCGATTTTAGTAACTCTTTTATTTATTAATCGTAGCGAGTTATCAAAACAAAGTTACAGAACTTGTATTATTCCGAGATGGGTTACTTATGTTGAAAGGTGTTGATTAGGTTGCTGTTTGTAACTCAGTTTATTGCACTTTTGTGTTGAAAGTCTGTCTAAATTTCCAAATTAATTTGAAGTTTAAAAATAACTATCGGTTCACGCCTGGGAGCCTTCACAAATTATGGCCAAAATATGTACTTTATTGAAGAATATTGAGATTTAAATAAACCACATTTATTATTTTTACATATTTACCATTAACCTTGTTTTGCCTCTCTCCAAAAGTGAGTTTCAAGTACTAATTAAAAACAGATGCAATAATACTTGAAAACTACTGTTAGTTAAAAAGTTGTTCAATATTGAAATTTAGATTCACATTTTACTCGTATTACAAATAATAAATTGGTTTGCCAATGTTTTTTTTTTTTTTTTTTTTTTTTTCTCCCTCCAGTCAGAACAAAGTCCTGACTGAAAAAAACATCCATCTTTATTATTTTTAATCCATCTTTGTTACTTTTAAAAGATTTTACTATTTACTTAGTTTTTGGTTTGCTCCACGATCTGAAATTTCAACTACTAACTAAAAGGATACGCAAAGTTTGGGAATCTTGAAAATTTTTGTTGGTCAAAAAGTTGTTGAATATTGAAATCTGAATGCATTTCATTAGCAAAATATTGAGAAATAATTTTACAAAAATTTAAAATTATATTTTTTTAAAAATAAATTGCGAGAATTTAAAAAAAAATTGTATTCTTATACATGTTTATGTGCTGCACACTCAACTTATAAATACCTGTGTATGAGATGATAAAGGAATTCCCTTTAAACTGTTCATCATGGTTTAGTCATAAGGCTTGTATTAAAAAAATTACCTTATAGTAAAAAAAATATAGAAAAAAAATTGAAGCAAGCCGAAATTCTACATCGTGGTGCAAGCAATTTATGTGATCGAAGACACATTATTTCTTAAATTTATTAATTATGCTAATTTCGAAATAAAAAGCAGGTCAAATTAGCTACAGACCTGATTAGAGTTTCCTTCCATTTTATGCAACCGTTATCAATTCAGCTCTAAAAGTTGTATGAGAACATAATACGGATTTTTATTAACGAAGATTAAACTCTTACATTTGCAAAGTTTATGGGTTGGTACATTAGTCTTGTGTTCAATAACTCGAGGGTTTCAATCTCACTCTGTCGAAGTTTTAGGGGTTCTGAATTCGATTTAAACTACGTCTTGATTAAATAAAAGTCTCATGTGGAAATTCGTGCCAGTAACTGAATGGTTAGCGATCTCATCCTCGGTTCAACAGTTTGCGGGCTCGAATTCCCACCTTGAACTTGGATGTTCGCATTGTCCATCCACTTTAAATCCATTTCAAGCCCTAGTTCCTGATCCGTGTCAAAAAAATACCGTTGAGCGGCAAACAAAACTAATCGACACATGTTGTAGTTGCATCCAACAAATTCCGTATTTAGCTGTTCATTACAATTCGGACACCACGTCCTAAACTGCATAATGGCTGAAGGCATTTTAATATCATTCTCGCAGGACTTTATTTTTGCTACCTATGACACTTCACGAAGCAAAGCCCGTCCATCAGGAACTGGGCAAAATGGAAGACGCTCTGTCCCCCTTTTTTTTAACAGTGCACTCCCCCCTTTGAGGGTGGAAGTACCACTTTGGCTCACAGGTGGCAGCACCATCCGGACATTCCAATTTAAGGAGAGGAAGCTAGGGAAGACCCACGGCCTAGCCCCTAACACCACCAGGTGTATTCATTTGGAATGGGAACATGGACATTGCAATCACGACGTATTTTACTTGCCCAAGTCACCACTAGTGAACACTATAGATCTTTCGATAATCCCGGATTCGAACTCACCACTTTAAGATAAGGCCTCCGTGGCTCTTCGTGGACTTTGGGCCGTATTCATGTGTCGCAAGGGAGAAAAATCTGGGCACTTATACGCATCAGCCTCGATAGACGTGCATGCTGAAAACAGAAGCGCAACATCCATCTCTCGTTGTTCAGCAGTGGGTGGGATCGAACCACTGAACTTGTGCTTCGAAGAACGCTGTCTAGGACACTGTATGTCCTATCAGTTATAATTGCAAAAGAATATTAGTGTTTAGTTTCTGAAAACACATTTGTCATATTTGAATTGTTTTATTCCCACCTTGACCAGGGTTGTCCATAATAAGTGTTGAATGACTTTTCAAGTGCAAAAAGCGTGAAACCAAATATAAATGGTATTTGTTCTATATAAGTATGTCCACAGAGTTTGCTTTCATACATAGTTGATCATAGGAAGGATGAGTTCCCTGGAACTATTAAGGATTTCTTTTCCACAGGATCCCCTGTCAAGAGGCTGGGGTTCAATAGACTCATTCCAGAAAAGCATCATTTGTCATGGGCAGTGATTGGGAGAATGGCTATATTTTCCCCTCACTAGGTTGATAGAGCGCCGTGTGTTGGGACTGTTAATCCGTGACTTCCAAAATCCATACACTGGTGTGACGTGTATAAGGAGAAAAGTGTTCCAATTGAGGTATGACCACGTCACCTGATCGGGGCTCAAAATGACGAGGAGCTTAGTGATGCAAAAGTATTCCAACCCTTTAAAATTTAAGGTATATTCCGGAACTCGTCTACACTATTATGTATCTATATATGTCAAGAGACTGATCAAAATTTTTTTTCTTTATGATTTGTAATTATTTTCCCTTATGTATAAAAACTCAATCTTTAAGCATGGAAAATCTGCGTGTGTTTGAACAGCCTCTTAGGCTGTCCACGTAAAGTTAGTGTTCTTACCTTTGATTCAGCAGTTTATAGATTTAAATTTAACCTTGGGTTAGGATGTTTGCAGTAGTTAGGAATACATTTTAAACTAGGCACCAGTGTAATTAGCCGTGGAACGAAAAACAAACCTACCAAAGCAGTGACCATGACAACAAAGCAGTGTCTGATTCGCTGTAGATGACATTCGTTTTATATCACTTTCCTAAGGGACTTTTTCTTTGATTTAGGGTCATTCTCCTGACGCTAAGTAGGAGACTAATAAATAACCTACTCTGATAGATGTATGTGTACAAAGCACAAACACAGCATCCCTATTTCCTTTTTAATTGTTGATCTGAACACACATTCACCACCCTTTGGACTTCAGTACTATAGGTCGTGGAGAACTCTTCAAATTCAGTGGTACAGAATTATTTTTTATACGATTAGTTCTGGTCAGATTAATTCTTGTGAGCAAAGATTGCAGTGTTGCGACAAATACCTATCGTCGAACTATTTCCAAATATATAATTAAAAATGGTAAGATGTACTGAAAATAAGTGAATAGGATCTGAATCAGCTTTTGAATCGAATGGTAATTACAAAGTTTTCAGGAAACTGAATAATCTTGAAATTCAAAATATGAAAGTACCAAAGTTTTTGAATTTAGCTCATGTCTCTGAACTAGAATTACGTCGTATTTATAGAAAACCAAAACTTGTCTATAGTTTTAATAGTATGCAGGTATATTTTCATGAGCCTTACTAGCATACTGAAAAACTTTAAATTTTCTAACATATCAAGCATATAATATTAGTTTGGGGAAAAAGTAATCCATTATTTTTTCGGTAGACGTCTGTAGTGATCGATATCTCGTGAGGTATCTATCAAACAATTTCAGATTTATGCTCGTCGGAAGGTGACATTTGACACTAAAATATCCTCTCGTGGTTTCTTGTTTCATTAATTCAGTTACGAGTACAAGGTTTTAAAAATGGAAGACAACAAACAGAAAATTCGATACATTTTCGTTTTTCGCTTGTAACGGCGAAAAAATAGCCGGGTGGCTAAAATTGTGAAAGGTGTTTATCGTCCTATATAAGACTGCAACAACCAGTTACGTACGATTTTTGTTTTGTAGATTCCGTTCGGGTATTTCTGATAATAGAGATGCACCTCGTATGTGGATACAACATCGTCGAAAATGTCTCTAAAATATCAAAAATGATCGAAGTGAACCGCATGTCAGCAGTCGTAACGCGCAAAACCTAAAAATCTACATGAAAGCTTTTAAACCTTTTTACAAAGCGAATCTAAAAGAAGTTACATAAATTTCTTGTAAAAATAATGGATTTCTTTTTCCCCAAGCTAATATTTTTTTTACATAAAGAATAATCTAACATAATCTTAAGCTCATCTTATCCTAATGGTTGTTTCATGATCTTGAGAACGGCAGTTTATATGTTCGATTCCACTTACTATTGAAATATGGTAGGTTTCTGTTTTTGCGTTTCTGCATGCGTAGAAACCTTCGATTGAATTTAATGAATATTGCTCACAAAAAATGAAAATTCTTTTCGCTATGCTATAACATTAAAGTGGATTTTAAAATACATAGACTATCATTTTGTTTAGTTGTTTCAGGTATTTGCCAATATTTTCTAGTTAAGTGTCAAAAGTAAGCAAAAATTAGTGCAGTTCTACCGGTATGCCAAGAGTGATTAAAATGTTAAGCAAGTCTGAAAATTAATACATTAGATTCCCCATGAAATATATTATTCTGTTCTTCCTCTTGTAATTTATGGTGCACATTTTTATGAGGCATGGTTTGGTAATTGACTCCAGTATGCCATGAAAATTATTCGCCTCTAATTCTCTTTCTTAAGATTGCTTCTAGAGCCACGTTGTCTCATTTATGAAGCAATAATGAATTGATTTATGAGGCTTATTTATGAACCAAGTGTATTCTACGGGAATTGTTTCGCTCGCACGATGAGAGATTAGACAGCTTGTTAATTAAAATAGGCTCACAACTTGCCCTATTTTATATAAACCCGTCTAAACTGATTTATCCCTAATTTTTCATTAAAGTGCACTTAAGACATAAATGAATCATTAACGTTTTATAAAATACCAAATTATTTGCGTGAAAACAAATTTTTTGTTTATAAAAGTAACTGGACGGGCAACCATCAACACCGCATAGTTTAATAACTGAAATTCATCATTCGTCTTTTCTTAATTTTTAGTAATGTTATTGATGTTTCGAAAGGAAAATGAGGCGGGCTGATAGCCGAGTGATTTGTGCTCTTGCCTTCGATTCCCCAGTTCGTGAGCTCGAATCCCATCTTTGGCTTGTTGTTACTTATGGTACTTGGCGAAGTTGTGTGGCTGGGTGAATGAAGTGTGAAAGAGCATCTTCTGTTTTGGAATAGAACACCCCTCTACGAGGGTGGAAGTACGATTTTGGCTCATAGATAGCAGCACTATCTGAGTCTTCCAACTTAGAGATAGGAAACCAGAGAAGACGCGCAAAGCCTCGCTCCCAACACCCCCAGATGTGTTAGTTTGAAATATGGGAACATGAAGGACATTGCGACAACGATTTTACGTGGCTCAGTCGCCGTTAGTGAACACGACGTATCTTCGGATAAGATTGGATTCGAACTCACTCCCTTCCGGCAACGAGAGCGCCATAATTAACCAAATGTTTGTAGTGGTTCGGATCAATTTAAAGTCTTACGTTCTGGTTTATATATATATATATATATATATATATATATATATATATATATATATATATATATTATTACATACACACACTAGCCCTCGGAAGCAGAAAATGACCTTTGAGCAACAAACAAACCAATGAAAAATGAATTTACAATCATCTACAAATAAAATTATATAAACGGAATGTCAATTTTACTTTCTTCAGCTATCTGATTTATTTGCTGAATTCCAGGGCTCTGAGCTAGCAACTGATTTGTTTATGCTCTGATCTTTCTCTCTTCCGTTCAACCGTTTGTAGGTTCGAACCTACCTTAAGCATAAACATTGCTGATTGTAGGTGTTCATAATCAAGTTTAAACTGTAACTTCCTGTCTAATTAACCTTTACGTGAAAAAAAAGACAGTGGAGCATCTAACAAAACAATTGCTTAGGGCTCAGTTCAAAGTTTCGTGGGTTCGAATCTTACCCTTAGAATGATTGCAAAGGTTAAAAATTTATTTTACGCAGTCATTTCAAGATAAATTATATTTGGCATACAAATTGATCATAAAACAAAAACCGAATCAATGAAATTGAATAACTATTTTTGAATGAATATTTAATTATTTAAAAACTTAAGGTTAAATTCCAAATTTCACTTATATAAGAATATTTCAAAACTTATTTTTAAATGAAAGAAATTAGTGAAATACTTCTTGAATCTATTTTAAAAGCAGAGTATAGATTTTAAAATCTTAAATCATAAAAAAAAGAAGAATTGGACCTTATGTTCAAAATATCGAGAATTTCAAAATTCTACAATAAAGGCAGTTAACAATATTTGCTTACCCTCAAAAGACTGTGTTGAGATTTGCGGTTTATCTGGAATATGTGATACTTGTGATTTTTTGAAATGGAAACTCTTAAGAGTATAGTTTATTGATGATAATCCAATAAGTTTATTTTAATTATGGAGCTTGGGATGGCTTCTTAGTATTGTGTACTGGCTCCTTACCAAATAACAGTTGTTTTCAAGCACTAATCATACTAAACTACTTGTGCGTACTCGTTATTTACAAAATAACTGGTATTAACTTCGAGTATCTTTCATTACATTAAGCTTAAAATTTTTATAATTATCAAGAGCTTTGGCTTTTTATTATAATCCTCTTTTAAAATTTCTTTTTAAATATTCTCACATTAATTTTAATTTAAGTTTTCGATAGTACTATTTTCATGGCGCATTTTTGGATAAGTTTTATGATTTAATTTTTTTTTTTATTTTTTGATTTTCAAATTTGGTTACATAAATATAAAGTTTTCTTTTGTATTTTTTCTCTTATTGAATTGTTTTTTTTATTTCTTTAACTAGTCCCATAATCATTTGCGATTTATATCACGATGACCTAATTTCATCTACGGAATAAATCACATATGAAACTTAGTTGTGTATTTTTCACAATATAAAAAAATAACATATTTTTGAAAAATCATGCTTATCAAGTTATATTGTTGGTTGTGCCTTTATTTCAATGTACTCACTTTCAGCTGCTGCGTATATAGTAATAAAATACCAGAATGTAACAGATGGAAAATGCTCTACTAACTGCCAAAAGATGGCGCTAGTGCTTTATGGTGAGAATTTAAAAAGGAAACAATACACTAGAAGGAGATGTGAAGAAGAGTGAATCGAATCATCCAATTCTTTTAATAACTTTTTTATTATTAGTACCGTACTGGAGTAATTATATTTGTTATTACATAATTTTTCTTGTTTGTAATTGAATCTACTGTTGTAATGAATCGGTTTTACTTATGTTTATTATAAATTTTTTGTTTAGTAATGTTCTTTCTTCAATGTTTTCTTACGTTTTATGTTTTCTCTTTATACTAAGGAAAATATTGTTCGGAAAGTAATTTCCTTTTTCTCAACTGAATTAGTTTTTGCTAGAGGAAAATCAACCATTTTATGAGTATGAAATCATGCCACTACTTAGAAAGATGTAAAAGTATTGGATGGTCAAAGGTATTGGACTAGAATTGACAATACACAATTCAATAAAATATTTATTTTACGTTTTTACTTTTCCATTTTTGTATGAAATGAAATTACTTTTCGAACAACCAAATATTCCAAATGACTTAACCCAATTTATAACTGAACAGGCAGCAATTAGCTTTAATCTGACAATTGTGATGGGTTCAACTTTTATCCAATAATTGATAGTTTTAGAAAATTATAGTTCACTTTTAAATCGTTACCCTGAATAGAATTAGTACTTAATGCGCGCAAGCACTGATTTTAGAACTCCAAACGAAATCAAAAGTTCTTATTCCCATTGCAAATCTTGTCTTTAATAATTTCTCTCTGCCACCCAACCTGTCGAGAGGTTAGCGTAACTGACTACGGATGGGCAGGACCTGGGTTCAAATCCCGG
>JAPDSC010096865.1:0-10278 GCA_026290005.1 Latrodectus geometricus
TATATATATAATGATGAAGAGAGCTTTGGACTGCAATTGGATTCGCTGGCTGATCACAGACTGAGATGGTCCTACTTTCTGCATGTTCACCTCACCAATGAACTTTGAATTTTTCAGATTAATGTAGAGATATCCCCAAACCATGAAGTTTGAGGTACTCACTGAGTGAGAATGCGGTCATCATGCCTGTCACTAACTGTTGTAAGCGATGCTTCAATTTACATTTACTGAACTTAAGAATGAAAGTTATGTATTTATAGCTGAGCAGGAGAGCCCCAACCATTATCTTAAAATTAACGGGTAAGGGATATTTAATTTTCCAAATGCTCTTTGTTATTTTGAACCACGGTCAGGTAAAGCGGTAACATCTGAGATAAAGCCTCCCTTCACTTCCAAGCCAAACCAATTTAAAACAAAAAAAAAAAAAAAATGGAATTTAATGGTTAACGTGGACATGTTCCCCGTGGACATGGATATTCAGAAACTTAGTGAAGGAGAAGGTAGGCATCCTTGCTGATTGGAAAACATTTGGCTTAGTAGCCGTTCGGGTACAATGAGTGTTATAGAAAAACATTATAAACTTGAGGAAATTTTTTCAAATCATTTTATAAACATCTGAATTGTTTTTCACCCTTTCACATTTTAGAGCCCTAATGTTATGTCTTTATTACTGAAACTTAAATCTTTAACCATAATATATGATAAATATCTGTAAGTGCCTTATATCATATCTCTTTACCCGGATGTAAATAAACGCTAATTTCAGTATTGATTTACATTAAACTCGATTTATTCTCATTTTTTAATACGGATTTTAATTTTTTTTAACACCGTAAAATGTAATTTTTGAGATTGTTTTATAAAATTCAATTGGTATCATTTCTCATCAATGATTCAATCAATTGAAAAGTGTGATTTGGATAATTTCAGCTGATATGGATAGCATTTAATCATTAATCATCATCGAATCATATCCTTCATGTCTATCAATTTGTATTTACAAACAATGAATCATAAGAACTGTATCTATTTCCATCGATCCAACCAAAGTAGTTACAGCTACATGTTACTTTTCATTCTGTATCTAAATATTTTCTATACTTTAAAAAATGTAAACATTCTCAAATTTATGAAAATAATTACTTTTCATTACCAATATGTTTTAAATGACATGTTGGAGTGTAGTCGACTATATATTTATGCGTGAAGGTGTTTAATACTGAATTTATAATTAATATTTTTATAATACTAAATTAATATTGAGTTTACAATTATTAGAACAAATATAGATCCTAAAACTCGTATTATTCATACATTATAATGTAAATGTATGAGTGAGTTCTAAGGAAAGAATTTAAAAGTAATTAATTGAAAACTTTTTATTTTTTGTACATTAGAATAATTTAAATTATTCCAATGAGCAAGAGAAAAAATTTTTGTAAAATAATTATATCTAGTGTGAAATGAGTGTTGATGAATTAAAGCGGATTCTTCAAAACTTATTTTACATTAGATACATTCTTTGTTTTATTCTATTGTTTTTTTTTATTATTTAATATAAATTTTAAATATTAAAATAAGAAAGCATAAAACGTAAACTTAATGAAATTACATATTTTAAACATAAACATGCCCATAAGAATATTTTGAAAATAACAATCAAATTTATTTGAAATTACGTCTATTACAAATTTAACAAGTATTTTACAGTTTGAATAATGTAATATAAAATACTAAATGAACTATGAAATTATTTACAGTTTTCTATAGAATTTGTTTAACAATTAATGAATTATTGATATTTTTTAATTTGATATTATTTATTTTCGCAAGTACTTATATTTATTTAGGCCGCGTCGGCCTGGTTGGTTTGGGCATCGTTCTCGTTACCAAACGGTTATGAGTTCGAATCCTGGCTTAGCCGGAGATCCGTCGTGTTCATTAATGGCAACTGGAGCACGTTAAACCCGTCGGGTCGCAATGTCCCCCACGTTCCCATTACAAATTAATACCTCTGGGAGTGGTTGGAGCCAGGCTTTGGGTCTTCACTGATTTCAATCTCTAAATTAGAAGATTCATGTGGTGCTGCCATCTGTAAGCCAAAAGTCGTACTTCCACCTTCATATGAGAGTGCTCTATTGAAAAACGGAAGACACTCTCTCTGACTTCATTCGCCTAGTCTCTGTGACGGGCGGGCTTGGCGTTGCCCAGTGTCATTAACAACAAACACATATACTTATTTACTTATCTATTTGTATACATATGTATGTAGATATGTGAGTTAATTTTAATAAATTGTCTAGAGAACAATCAAAATGATTCTAAAATTTATTTTTCATAAATTTACATACTCACATTTTTTGTTATCACAATCATTTTATTTACAGTTATAAGGTGAGGAAAATGTCAAGTAAATATCATTTTTCATTAATTTTAAAATCTTAAAATTTTAATGATTTTATTTAATGAATTGTATGTGTGTGTTTATTCATGTTATTTAATTACTTGGATAAGAATTAATTTAATTTTGGTAATGGCTATATTCATTTATGCTAAAATGAAATTCATAATAAATTTTAATGATAGCAAATAGCAATACCTTAGATGTCTCATTCTAAAATCATTTTTTCTTATAGTTATGATTTATTTTTACAGAAGAATTGAAATTACTCTTTTCTTGAAAAAACAACATTTTTAATCATAATAAAATGATGATAAGGTATTAATGATGACAGTTATTACACTTTGTTGAATTATGATTAATGCTGTTTTGCATTTTGACAAAAAATCCCTTATTTGTGATTACATACGGTTAATTATATTCTTAAGGTTCTGTATTTCTTTTGAGAATCTTTCAAGGAATATAGTTTTCTTATTTATTAATGTTTTCCCCTGTTTGACAGTATAAATTAATTTAATTTGAAATAAATAAATATATATATATAATAGAATACAATAAGAGAAAAAGAATCATTTGTTATGAAAACGTTTTTGAAACATAATTTTCATCTCATTTTTCAGTGATTTATAAATAATTAATTTGTATTAATTATTTATGAAACATTAAAAAACATTAAAATTAATAACAAATAATTAATTTTTTGCATTTTTTTGTTTTTCAATTATTTTAGATAGAAAACATTTTAATTGAAAAATGGAAGAATGAGAAAGACAAGGTACCTAGAATAACAAAAAATGATTTAAATATTAAACTTAATTGGTAGATTAGATTTTTTAAATATAATTTGTCTTTGCCTCACATTTTTAAAAAATGCAACTTTGCAATTTTACCTTAGAAAACTGAAATTTTTTTAATATTACATTTTATGCCTCACTTTTAAAAAATTGTATTTAATTTCTTGAATATTAATCATATCATGATAATTAATTTTAAATAAATTAATTCATTACTAGAATTTGTTTTTATTATATGTTTTGTAATTCTCATAACAATTTTTCATATAGATGAAAGTTGTTATACACATTAAGAATATGTTGAGTTTAAAGCAACAGTTAAATATTATATTAAATAGAAATTAATTTCAATTCAGTTCAATTTATATGTTTTCTAAGGAATTTAATTTTTCAAATTTTTTATTGAATTGAATATAAAAATGTATAAAATTCTGCATATTAAAACTCTCATTCAAAAATAATTACATTTGTAACACCCAATTTGTTTAAATTTGTAACAAAGTGAGATTACCAGTTCCATTTCCTTACTCTTATTTTATAGAGTTGCATTTCAGAAAAATTTGTTGATTACTTTCTTTCTTCAATGCCTTTAGGTGGAACAGTGAATTTGGTTGTTCTAGCTTTCATCTGCGCTGTTCCATTTTTTGTTTACGTTCTGTTTCTATTTTGTTACGTTTTTGTTTCTTTGGTTCCGTTTGGGATAATACCGGAAATGATTTTTACGGATTTGACAGCTTCCGAATTTCAGGAAACCAATTTTCTTTTGTTGAGGTTTGAAGGAGGATTATAGCTGCAATCATAGCTTATTCCTTTATCCGTTTTTCTTTCATTAGATATAGTAGTTTTTTAATATTTTATACACATTTGTGAAAAATAAGTGAATTGATCATCTTCTTCATTTCTACTTTTCGTTAAGCAAAGTTCTGAAATGTAATCAATATTGAGAAGACCTTGGGAGAATTTATAAATTTTAATTTAATTACTTTTTATTAAATTCCATATTGTCCGTTTTGGAAGCAATGGTGAATACTGTTGACCCAGTTTGTTTAGTTTACTGATTTGATTCTTTTTTATGATTCGAAGAAATTAAATAAAAAATATGAAGATTATAAGCCTAAATTAAACTAAGTCTGCCATTCCTAGTCAAACTTTTCGTTTCACAATATTTCAGAAAGTCCTTTATAAATGTTTATTTATTTGTTTAAATTAGAAAAATTATTTCTATTTCTGTCTCACATACATACTTTCTTTCACCCTCAGTAATTTATCTCAAAGCCACAAAGGTGAATTTTCAAAGAAAGTAATAAACTCATTTACAAGTTATTAAATGTATACAAATTTAACAATGTAAGAAATGTTAAAATGGAGATAGTTACTGTTGCTGCCAAAAGATGGCACCACTACACAACGGGCAAATCTAAATGCTTCCTAACTTTATGAGAGTTACTGTTACAATGTCTGAGATTAACATTTACATTTAACATGGTTTCAGTATTTAATAATATAAAATTAAGTTAGGAAAACAAATATAATTAAATACATGCTGATTTTGTATTTAATCTTTAAAAGTAACTAAAAAATAATTTAACTGTTGTATAAAATTATTAAAATTTTTACCTAATGTTAACCTCTTTAATTCGGAGATTACAGAAGGAAAAGAGATACGATTGTAGAATCCGTTGTGACAGATTCAGTTCAGGAATAAGCAGTATAGAGACGCAGGAATAATGTAATTTAAATTATGAAGGATTAAAAACAAGTCTTAATTTCCGATTATTCCAATGTCATCCTATTTCACACCACAAGCCTTATTTCAGGTAATGCTCTGGAAAAGTTAGACTGTCAACTTCTTTGCCGGAAGCACAGGGAGGTTTCTTATAAGTTTAGGACCACGTGTTATGATTTGAAGCAGATCACCTTAGATGAACAAGTCAATATTATGACAACATCATCCTTTTGGCCAACCAATTTTATTCTGCATTTAAAACATTGTTTCCAACTGGAGAGGGCTCCTATTAAGATGATAATTATTTAAATCATCGTATAAAAACATCTCAATCAGTGTTTGGTTCATGAAGACTTAGTTATACACTTTCTGTGCCCTGTATAATCTCTTTAAAAGAAATTTAGCCCTTATAATTAATTTGGTCTGTTTTGGGAAAAAAAAGAATAAAAAAAAAAAAGAGTAAGATCCCGTTATCCTCTATCTAACTTTCTCTGGTAGGTAGAGCAGTTTCTGCTTATCGCACTTACCACAAAACGAAGCTTATATATGCATGTTTTAAAGTAGATTCACATAGTTTTAGCTGCCAGAAATGCTTCTACGTCTTATTAGGAGTCAAATGCTTCTTCTTATTCAAGCTTTCTATTATTATAAGCAATTACCATATATAGTTTTTGTGAGTGAAGTAGCTACGGAAAAATTATTTGGTTTCCATGAATCCATTACAATTTTATTGTTATAAAACTGTCTGCCACATATCTTAAGTAATGAAGCTTTAAATGGAATAGTTTGTTTGTTATTTAAGCCCATTTTTGCACTCCGTGCCAAGTTAGAACGTTTCAAGTTTATGCCGAAACTCTACAAATATCCCAATGAGCTCAATGGCAATCTTTTTTCACGATTTGTTGAATCAAAACCAGAATGCCAACATTTCAATTACTGTTTGGGCATGAAAATGGGACATAAAGAAAAAAAAACAAATTGAAGTTAATAATGGAAAGTTTATAAAAACAATTCAGAATTTATTTTCAAACATATTGTATAGAGATTTACATTTCTTATAAACTTTAACAATATCAGTTTTATTCTTAAATGCAAAGTAATATTCTGAACAAAACACAAATTGTAATTTTATAAATTTATATTCACTTCCTTTTCTTTCAAACTCCAGACATTTAACTTTACTTTTTATCTTGTTAGAAATCCTTAAAAGATTTTATCTTAAGTGTTTTAAACCTCTTTTTCTGATTCAAACCCATGAAGGAATAGTACAATTTTATTATCATTTACAGCTCATATATATTATTTAAAGAAAAAACAGAAGTTTTAGATTTTTAACAAGCAATGAGAATAATTCAAATATTTGGATTAAAAACTTCACAAAGAATCATTCATGTAAACATAAAAAATACTCAACATTTGCATACCCGAATGAATGAATTCTGGAATATATATATATATATATATATATTCCAGAATTCATTCATATCAAGTATATATATATTATATACTTGATATTTTGCGATATCATATTTGTAATTCAAACTTAATTCCAGTAAAATAATTTACTTCAAACATACCCCTAAGAATATTATGAGAATTTAAATTTTAGTTGATTTCATTGAACTATTCTATTTCCAACATAGTGTTTTAGAAAGATATATATTTTTCACAAAAGTTAATCAGCTTTTTGTCTCATACATGCATGTATCAACTCTTTACAGACATTCTGCTAAGTGTTGCTTAAGTTTGGTACACAAATATGGTATTAAAATTAAAAAAGTAATCATATTTTAAAAAACAAACTTTTTCAATTAGTACTTCTAATATTTCATTAAATATTTAACTTTATGCTCTAAAAAAGAAAGAAACACAAGCAAAATATTAAACTATAAATTTGAATGTCACAAATTATAATTTCATTCATTTACAAATGGAGTGTGACAATTTAATTGTTGTGTAATCAAAATTACTTTTTGTAAAATAATGATGTTTTCAATTTTGTGCAGTCAAATTTAGATACTTGAAAATTTTAAAATTAAGTCTTCAATAATACTTAAATATCTTATGATAATCCTATTACAACAGATCCAAAGGGATTATATTATTTATATGAAAAACTTTCTATCTTCATATAAATAATATAGTCCTTTCGGATCTGCATTTGACCTTTATTTAATAATTATTTTCAAATTTCTTTAGACATTAATCACTTGCATAAAATTAATATAAGCTTAATCTGAAAGTGACACCTTCATAAAAATAAAATTTCAAAACAAGTTAAAAGTTTTCTAAATTTCTTCATCTGTTATATCTGCACAAGAGTAAAATCATGTAAATAATATGTGCCATGAGAAAATATAGCAAATATGATTTTAAAATCAAATAGGTGGAACAGAATATTTGAAAGAATAATTTGTTAGTTTGAAAAAAATATTTTTTTTCTTATTTTTAAAAACTTTAATATTTATTCGGTATTAGATTTGAGGAAATAAACAATTTAAAAATTTCTAATTAATAAATTTTAATCTAAGCTCTGAAATAACACAAAGTAGCTTTGAATTAGTAGACAATATGTTACAGAAAAATGTCTTTCATCGATATTTTACTAAATGAATTATACTTAAAAAATTATTATCTAATTAATTACGCAATTTAATAAATTATATAGATTTATATAAACTTAGAGTTATCCTTTTATAAATTTTGTTATGTTATTGAAACTAAAGCATATTTAATGAGTAAAATATTTTTAACTATGTTTACATTAATGAATTTACATTTCTGATTTTTTTTATTAAGAATCATTATTTTCTCATATGTAAACGTACTGAAACTTATTTTTAATGAAACAAGTACTTAATTTTTTTCATCTTGAATAACAAATGATTGTTCAAACTCCTTAAAATCCAGATAGTGTAAAAAATTTTATTTAATTAAATATGTTTTTTGGAACATAATTCACGTGAAAAATATTTTTAAACAAGGTTTAATGAAAGTGTAGGAATTCACGTAATTCCAAGAATTAATTAATATTATAGACTTTTGAACTTTTTATTTTAACTTAATTTAAAAGTGATTTAGTTTAAATGAAAATGTAACTCTACCAAAAATATGTTTTTTTTAATAACAGATGATTTTTAATTATTTTTCGTTCTCGAAAACATTGAGTTAATTAAAGAAAACATTTATTTTAATTTGTAGTAAAATAATGTTTATAAATATAAAACATTGAGTACTGAAGTTAATTAGAATCAGTATGTTAATCATCTTGTTTTAATGATTCTAGAAAACAGTATGAATATCAAGTAATTTAAAATATGCATAAAAAAGCTAAAATTATATTAATTGTTACATTTAAGTATTGTGTGAAAAGTTTCCTCTTTAATAAATCTTTATTTGAAAATTATATTTAATACATTCTAATAAATATATTTACGTACATTATATTATTAAAAATTTCTTAAATATATCATTACTTACATTTAAATTAAACTTATACCTTTAAAATGCGTATTTATCTTGTTGTATCATTTGTGTATCATTTTAATAATTTATGTATAAAGAATATTAGATTACTTTAAAACTTTTCAACTATGAACGTTTTTTTTTTAAATTATATAAAATTTATAACTTTTCTTCATTTTATAACACATCTAATAAAAAGTGTAAGTGTGCACCTAAGTGGGCATGCACATGCTTAAATATGTATTTAAAAAACTTTTTTTTATACTTCTCAACTGTATTTTTTACTAACCAACTACATGTATGTCTACAATAAATGTTTTCATGTATTCAGCTTTTAAAATACATTATAAGTTCTTTTTTAATTAAAATTTTCAATTTATTTGTATTTTTCAATTAATCGCTTAAATAAGGTTTAGTTATGATATTTGAAAACTGGTTAGATTTATAGGAATGGAATACATCTTTATAGGAAATGAACAATTTTCATCAAAATTCATTGAAAACTTTGTTTCATAATATGTGTGTGTTGACAATCTTGTATGATTCCTGAAATATTCACAAATGGTGTGTGAAAAATTCCCTATTCTCGATGAGAGAATACTATTTTGAAAACCATTCATGGTACCTGAAATATAATCTAGGTTTGAAAGAAATTTCGGGCTCTGAATTTTGCGGAAGTTGTTATTTTCATTTACACTATTTGAGTGTATATTCCTTCTTATTAATGTAATTTATTACAATAAGTATCCCGGTATTAACATATAAAATTTCTCATAAATACAGAATGAAACATTTATCAAAATTAAAATATATAATGATTTTTAAAAATTAAATTACAATATCTTAGTACAAATATAAAAAATAACATTTACTGCATCTTTGTTTAATAAATTTAAAATAATTAAGAATCTATCCTGAATAAAATATTTTTTTTACGACTTTTTTTCTCCTCCTGGGAGAGATGACCTTTTTCCTTTATTCAAAGGATGCAAATGAACAAAGGCGAGACAATTTTGTTGTGTCTGACCTTGAACTAACGCTAACCATTGCATTGCTCCCTTTTCATTATCAGACGAATTCCTTACTTTATTCTGACTTTACAGCTCATTTGCAAACGTAAATGAGAGAAATTGAAAATTATTTGTCTGACTATTTCAATTCAAGATAAATAGATTGGATGATGTTACGTAAGTATTCTAAGGTAGTCTGGTGAATTAAGTTCAGAGTTATTTGAAACTAATTTTACAAAGGAAAAAAAAAATCATAAATTTTATTTCTTAAAGTAATAAATACTTTGACTTTATAATAACTATTAAAATAATTCTTATTTTTTAAGACTAGAATTTCTCAAAAATCAATATAAAGAACTGTTTGAAGAATAAAAATAATATTACAAATATTCATATGTAATAAGAGATTCCATTTTATATAGCTAATAAGGAAATTGTAAAAAGTTAAGAACATGCAATAATCATATATATATATATATATATATATATATATAATATCAAATAAAGTAATATGTTAAGCATATCGAAAACATAAACCGCTTTATTCATAATGTGAGATTAATGACTTTTTTGCATCAGTGTAAATACATAACTATCTTAGTTTACATACTATATCTACAAGATAGATAAAGATTCAAATTAATAAATGTCATTGTTAAATCAATTTAAATTCTTTCGGTCATACATTTTGAGCGGATTCCACTTACTCATTCTTTGTTTCATGAAAAATATAAAAACAATTTTGAATGAGCACCAATATACATCCGTGTCCCTAGCCTAGAAGTGGGATTAACCAGTTAGATAAAGATGTTGGAAAGTGTTTGCAATTTAGAAGCAAGGAGCAAGCAGAAAAGCCTAAATATCTATCCTGCCATCATTAGA